>PYAF01002613.1:173403-192483 GCA_007407185.1 Glycine tomentella
AAAAGGTGGGGAGATCGATGAGGATGTAAGTCATAGAATTAGAGCAGGGTGGATGAAATGGCGGAGTGCATCGGGGCTTTTGTGTGACCGCAAGATTCCTCTTAAGCTAAAAGGAAAATTCTATAGAACAGCTGTTAGACCGGCAATGCTTTATGGAGCGGAATGCTGGCCAGCACATAGGCAACATGAGCATAAAATAAGGGTAGCAGAAATGAGGATGTTAAGGTGGATGTGCGGATATACGAAGATGGATAAGATAAGAAATGAGGATATTCGACGAAAGGTATCAGTGGTACCAGTATGTGAAAAGATGAGGGAGCATAGATTGAGATGGTTTGGGCATGTTATGAGACGACCATTAGATGCTCCTGTTAGAACAAGAGTATGTTACGAAGAGCTAGATACAAAGAGAGGTAGAAGTCGACCAAAACTTACCTGGGGAAAGGTAGTTAAACAAGACCTAATGGAGTGGGATTTAGATTGGCGGATGATATGTCTTAGGACGGAGTGGAGAAAAGCTATAAGTCTGATGGAGGGTTAAACCCTTTAGTAGTTCTATGTTCCAGTTGTTCCCTGTTTTAATTCTTTTCATCTTCTTTTCTCTTCTCCTCTCACCATTCTTTTATTTTAACTCTGTTTCTCTTTTTTGCTCTATTTTCGATTTATCATTGGGTTCATCTACCACCGACCCCAATTAATTTGGGTTAAAGGTGTTGTTGATGTTGTTGATGTTGATGTTGATGTTGAAGAAGGTTTCTTCCAATCCCTTTCCTGCCCCCACTTGTTTCTCAAATTGTCCACTGTACCCCTGCACAATATCCTCCTGTTGCAAAGCTAATAAAGCTTGGAAAGGACTGCCTAAATTTGTACCTTTGAATCTCTGGATCACAGCAGCCTTGAATGCCTCCCAAGAAAGCTGTGAACTCCATGACTCCCACCACTGGAACCAAGTCAGTGCCTCCCCATCCATGGCCACCAACATTGCTTTTAATTTCTCCTCATCCCTCACTGCCTGTAACCGAAAGTACCTTTCGATTCTTGATAGCCACCCCATTGGGTCATCCCCTGCGAACACAGGCATCACTATATTCCTCCATCTTTGCACCCCTTCATCATCGGTTTCTCTGTTCTTCCCTTTCGCCTCCCCTGTCCGCATCGTCTCCTCCGTCGCTGGCCTCTTCCATGTCGCAGCCAGCTTCTGCAGCAGCGATTCAATCGAACCCAAGTGCCCTTCGATCACCTCCCTATGGGCATCCATGGCTTCTTTGTTCTCTTCCACTACGCGCTCCAGTAGCTCCAGCCTCGCTTCCATCTTGCTGTTGGTTTTCAAACCCATTCACTCCTCGCAACCCCAAGATTGGAGCTTTCATACTAGTTGATAGGAACTGGACCATTATTAAGAGAAGAAAGACTGAAAATCTTTATTGATTCTTGGAGACTAGCTCCTGCAGTACAATTGTGACTATTCGAGGGATCACAGCCTCCTAATACTTTCTGCTTAACAAGCTATCCCCCTTTGTATTCCTTGCAGTGTATTTATATCCTGCTTTTAAATAACTAATAGTTAGTTGTAACTAACTATTAGTTATTTCAGTTACCTACTAACTAATAATCTGATAGGAACTGGTTCAGAATTTAGGGACAAATGAATTTTATTGCTTGAAAGAATGTAGCTGCAGCTACTACAGATGAGTATTCGAGGTACTCAGCCTCCTATTACAATATCGATACCCCCTCTGCACTTACCCAGCCTCAATATCTATACTGACCCATCCACTAACTGTTTAACAGTTCAGTTAGTTATAACTAACTGTATTTTGCTAATTGTGGATGTATTTTGCTTCCAGTTGGTAGCTCCAGCTGATAAGCCACCTCTCCTATCTGCGGTACTTGATATGGTCCATAGTATCTAGGACTTAATTTTTCATTTGGCTTCTTAGCTAAGGATTTCATTCTATAGGGTTGCAATTTCAGAAAAACCCAATCACCTTCCTGTAGCACCAGCTCCTTCCTGTGCTTGTTGGCATATTTCCTCATTTGATCTTGAGCTTTCAACAAGTTGCTCCTCAATTCCTGCAACAGCTCATCTCTGTTTCTGCTTAGTCGATTTACTTCTTCCAGCTTAGAAGGACTATCTCCATTCTTAATCAACAATGGTGGATCCTGTCCATATAATGCTTTAAAAGGAGACATTCTAGCAGAAATATTGAAGTTAGTGTTGAACCAAAACTCAGCCCAAGCCAAATGTTTTACCCACTGTTTGGGTTTGGACCCAGTCAAGCACCTTAGATATGCCTCTAAACACCTATTAGCAACTTCAGACTGCCCATCTGTTTGTGGATGATAGACAGTACTCATTTTTAATTGAGTTCCTGCTTGCCTGAAAATTTCTGTCCAAAAGAGGCTCATAAACAGCCTGTTTCTGTCAGATACAATGGAAACTGGAAAACCATGGAGCTTTACTACCTCTCTAATGAATAAATCAGCAACTTCTTTGGCTGTATAAGGATGACTCAAGGCAAAGAAGTGAGCATACTTGGTCAATCTATCAATTACTACCAATATAGTATCCTTTCCCTCAGCTTTTGGCAGCCCCCCAATAAAATCCATGGAAATGTCAGTCCATACCTTAGTTGGAATAGGCAAGGGTTGTAACAGGCCAGCTGGAACTAAAGTGCTAGCTTTATTCCTCTGACAAATCTCACATCCAGCCACATACTCTCTTATAGTTTTTTTCATTCCCTTCCAAAATACCACATTAGCAATTCTTTTAAATGTTCTGAAAAATCCAGAGTGTCCTCCCACAGCAGAATCATGTAAATCTTTCAGCAAAAGAGGAATTCTAGCAGAATTTTTTGATAAAACTAGCCTGCCATTAAAATATAGCTTACCACCCTTAATAGCATATCCTGCCTTCTCTGCTGTCTTAGTCAAAATCCCTTAGTAAATTTCCTGCAGCTGAGGATCAGCATTTAATTCTTCCTCCCAATCTCCCCATTCATCTTCCTGTACCCTTGAAATAGCATGAAAAGCAAACTGTCTAGATAAAGCATCAACCACAATATTTTCCCTTCCTGGTCTAAACTGAATGTCAAAGCTGTAACCGATCAGTTTAGTAGCCCATTTAAATTGCTCCTCACTCAATAATCTTTGTTCATTCAGAAATTTCAAACTCCTTTGATCGGTTCTTATAATAAATTTTCTGCCCAAAAGATAATATCTCCACCTTTTTAATGCTAAAACCACAGCCATTAATTCTCTCTCATACACTTATTTCTGCTGGCCTCTTTCTGAAAGTGATTTGCTCCAAAAGGCTAAGGGTTTATCCTCTTGTAACAAAACTGCTCCTAATCCAGTCCCGGAAGCATCAGTTTCCAGGATGAACACCTTAGAGAAATCAGGTACCATTAATATGGGTAATTGCTGCATTGCTTCTTTCATCTGAACAAAAGCCATGGCAGACTCCTCATTCCACTTAAAAGCATCTTTTTTCAGTAATGCATTCAAAGGCTGTGCTAGCTTTCCATATCTCCTTACATACCTTCTATAATACCCTGTCAATCCCAAGAAACCCCTCAACCCCTTAGCATCCTTGGGAATAGGCCACTTAGACATGGCTTCCAGCTTGCTTTGATCAGCCTCAACCCCCTTGCCTGAAATAATGTGGCCCAAATATTCTAAGAATCTTTGGCCAAAACAACACTTCTTTTTATTCACCCTTAGTTCTTGTTGCTGCAGCATTTGCAAAACTGCCCTTACATGCATATTATGATCCTCTAAAGACTGACTGTATACCAAAATATCATCAAAAAATACCAACACAAATTGCCTTAGAAATGGTCTAAGTACCTCATTCCTAAGTGCTTGAAAAGTAGATGGTGCATTGGTTAACCCAAAGGGCATAACCAAAAACTCATAGTGTCCCTCATGAGTCCTGAAAGCTGTCTTGTGAATGTCCTCCTCCTTCATCCTGATTTGATGATAACCAGCCCTTAAATCTAGCTTGGTAAACCACTCAGCTCCCCCTATCTCATCCAGCAACTCCTCAATGACTGGTATAGGGAATTTATCAGGCACTGTGATCTTGTTTAAAGCTCTATAATCTACACAAAACCGCCAGCTTCCATTTTTCTTTTTGACTAAGATCACAGGACTAGCAAATGGGCTAGTACTGGGTCTTATAATGCCCACAGACAGCATTTCTCTTACCAGTCTTTCTATTTTATCCTTCTGGTAGTGAGGGTACTTATAGGGCCTCAAATTAGGGATTTTATTTCCTGGCTGAATGGTCAAAGCATGATTTTTCTCTCTATTAGGAGGCTGACCCTGAGGTTCTTGAAAAACTTGTTCAAACTCCTCCAATGTCTGTTCCATCACTTCAGGAATATTCACCCTTTGTTCTTTTTGTTCCTTGGTTTTCAACTCAACCACATACCCTTGATCCTCCTGCTTCCATGGTCCCTTTATTAACTTCAAATTGATTGCAGCTTTTATTAATTCAGGATCAGCCTTAAGAGTCACCTTTCTGTCCTGCACCTTCATAGTTAGAGTTAACTTTTCGAAGTTAGCCTCTACTTCACCCAATCCAGCCAACCACTCCACCCCCAAAACCACATCAGCTCCTCCTAATTCAAACAGGTAGCAGTCCTAAATTATCTGCATTCCCTGCAGATCGATGGACAAAGCTTTACAAACTCCTCTACACCTTACCTTATGTCCATCCCCTACTTCCACCGAATATGGACTTGTAGGTGTCACTTCCAACCCCAATTCTTTCACAAACTTTCTGGAAATGAAATTATGGGTAGCCCCACAATCAATCAATACAATTACCTTTCTGTTTTTAATGCTGCCCTGCAACTTCAAGGATTTCTTGGTAGTAAATCCTTCTATGCTGTGTAATGATACTTGATGTGGTTCATTCCCTTCTTCTTCCTCATCTCTTTCGTCCTCTATATCTTCTTCCTCCTCCATCAACATTACTCTCAATTGCTTATTTTTACAAACATGTGTGGGGTGATATTTTTCCTCGATAGCTCGTTCCATCATGTCCATCCTCGCCTCCATTCTCCCGTTGCTTTTCTGCACCATTAATCAACCCACAGCTCCAAGATCGAAACCAGAACAAAGAGGAAGGAGAAGCTGGGTCGCGTGAGGAAGGAGAAGCTGGGTCGCGTAAATGGAGGCAAATGGAGATTCCGATTTTTGGGGGGGACGATCCTGTAGGCTGGGTCGCACGCGTCGAACGTTATTTCCGTCTTCAGGGAGTGAGGGAGGTGGAGAAAATGGATGCGGTTTTAGTGGCTATGGAGGGAGAGGCTCTGGCATGGTTTCAGTGGTGGGAAACTTGGAGCCCATCACAATCTTGGGAAGGCTTTACACAAGCTCTGATTCAGAGATTTCAAGGTATGAGTGTGGCTAATCCATTCCAAGTTCTATTATCTTTAAAACAAGAAGATACGGTGCAAAATTATATTGGACAATTTGAAAAGAATGTGGGGGCTGGAAGGGGACTGGATGAGATGTTCTTGATACCGGTATTTTTGAAAGGGTTAAAAGAAAAAGTGGGGTCTAAGGTAAGGGTGCATGAACCTCGAACCTTGATGGATGCCATGGTGAACGCTAGACAGATTGAAGAGAAAAATAGAGTTATGGGAAGCTTGGGCAGAAGTTACAGCCATAGCTATCAAGGTCAGAAACCAAATTGTTCAGAACAGAAATCTGGGAAAGAAGGGCAGCAGGTAGAAGCTGTTGTTCAACAGGTCAATAATGGAAGACAAGGTAGAAGGATCTTCCATAATTTGTCTCCGGCAGAAGTGGAGGAGAAAATGAGGAAAGGAGAATGTTTTACATGTGAGGAGAGGTATCATCCAACACATGTGCAAGAACAAGCAGCTGAGGTTGATGATCATGGAAGAAGAAGATGAAGGAGATCCTGATTGAAGATACATGCTGTTTTCATCACTTGGACCTTGAGGACAAGGTCCAGCTTGAAGGGGAGGGTATTGATAGGATCTAGGACTGTTGTTAGTAATATTCTGGACTGCTGTTAGTAATATTTTGTTCAGTTAGTTGTCAGGGTCAGGATATTATAAATAACAGGGGATGGCTGAGTAGAAGGGGGGGCTTAGAAGCTGAAAGTGTTAGGAGGTTGGTGACCTCGAAATCACCATTGTACACAAGCTGGAGCTAGTCTCCAATAGAGCAATAAAGATTCAATTCTTTTCATTCTTTCTTCATCCTCTGCCTGGTCCAGTGTCTATCATAATCCTTCTAGAACTGAACTACCCCTAACTGCTGCTACTGACAGCTATTGCTACTAACTGCTATTCCTATCAGATAGGAAAATAACTTTTGTTCCATTACAAGTTTTCATATATGTGGTAACCCCATCATGCATATCCTTGATTGCATTTACATACTTTAATGGTACATTTTTCTTCTCAAGAGCCCATCATAAAACCTTTCTTCATTGTATTTTCTATTCTTTTACAATCAAGAAATTCCATCTTTCTTTCCTTTCTTCTATTCTCTAATTTGGGTTCCTAACAATTGGTTTGACCTGCTGGATTTGAGTTCTAGATGGAAAACCGAGTGGGAGCAATGGAGAAATTGCCCAGTAATCAAGGGGAGAAACTGACGGAGCTACGATGTGACATTGCCCAAATCAAGGACAATATGCAAGAGATGAAACAGATCAAAGAATTGATTTTGGAGTGCATGTTGAGCAAGAAAAAGGAAACCCACATCGAAAAAAGGGAGAGTTCCACAATGTTCTTCAAAGAAAGGACCAACATTTCAGAGTTGAAACATATGTTGTGCAAGATATTGAATGAAGAGGTGGATCCTCATTTGACTTAGCAAGAGAAAAATAACATGGAGGGAAATGGGCCAGAATGTAGTGAAGCAGAGGCTAGTTCTTGGACAAGAAAGCTAGAACTACCCACCTTTGATGGAAGCATAGAGAAGGAAACTGATTCAAAGGGTAGCAATTTTGAGTGTGATGGTGACCCATTACAGTTCTTGAAATCAGAAAACATAAGTAAAGACGGTTCAGTTATCAAGAACCACACACTTTGTGGTGGAGAAGAAAGCAAAAATGATGAAGCAAAGTTAGCAAGAGAAACAAAGATTGAAAAAGTTATGATAGACGCAGAAGTTGACCCATTGAAGAATGTGGGCTGCGAAGACAATTTTCTTGATAACCCAATAACAAAGTTGATCAAGAAGGAAGTTGAAGGTGGAGATGCAACCAAGCCTTGTTTTCAAGATTCAGATTTCCATAAAAAGATCGATATAATGAAACAAAAATCATTGTTGGACCCTGATAGGATCTAGGATCCAGGATAAGCTGTTAGTTAATATTTTGTTTTAGTTAGTTAGTTAGAATACTAGCTGTACAGTTAGTTAGTTATACTAACTATAGGGAGGGTTAGAAATTATAAATAGGAGGTGGGTGGCTGGTGAAAGGATGGCTTGTAAGCAGAAAGTATTAGGAGGCTGTGACAACTTGAATAGTCACATCTGTAACAGCAAGAGCTAGTCTCCAAAATCAATAAAAGATTCATTCTTTTCCTTCTTTCTCTCTAAATTTGGTCCAATTCCTATCAACTGGTATTAGAGCTCCAATCTTGGAGTTGTGAGGAGTGGATGGGTTCAAAGAATAACAACAAGATGGAAGCACGTTTGGAGGTTCTGGAATGCGCAGTGTAGGAGACCTGCGAGGCTACGGAGCAGAATCGCGAAGCTATGGAGACCAATCAGGTAGCGATCGAAACCCGGTAGGGCTCGATTGAAAGCATGTTGCAGAAACTTGCTGCGACCTTGGAGAAGCCGACAATGGAGGAGACGCTACCGGCAAAGGGGGCGAAAGGGAAAAACAGAGAAACCAATGGTGAAGGGGCGCGACAATGAAGGAACACAGAGATGCCTGTGTTCACAGGGGAAGACCCAATGGGGTGGCTGTCAAGAATCGAAAGGTACTTTCGATTACAGGAAGTGAGGGATGAGGAGAAATTAAAAGCAATGTTGGTGGCCATGGATGGGGAGGCACTGACATGGTTCCAGTGGTGGGAGTCATAGAGTTCACAGCTTTCTTGGGAGGCATTCAAGGCTGCTGTGATCCAGAGATTCAAAGGTACAAATTTTGGTAGTCCTTTCCATAGTTATCAATCCTGGATAGCGGAGCGGAGCGGCCGCCCTCAAAACTGGGATAGCGGGATAGCGGTAGCGGGATGACCGTTATTCTAATGTTTTCATATATGTATTAAAATATTTATAATATAAATATATAAGAGAAATATAACTAAAAATTCATGCACTAATTGTCATTAACAATAAAAACTAGTCAAAGAAATACAATGTCAATTAAAATTTGCCAAATGTAACTAAAGTTCTAGAAATTAAAATTCAAAATAAACAAACACAATCTTCTTAAATCTTAATTTAAATCATCATTCTCTTCCTCTTCAACATTGATGTCATTGTCTTCTTCATCACTCCCACTAGCACTAGAAATGTAATCTTCCTCCTCCTCATCTTCACTTGTGCTATTTCCATGCTCTTCTTCTACTTCTATTTCTTTTCCCCTCCTAGAAGTAGCAGCTGTCCTCTTCTTTGTTGTTTGTCTAGTGTATTTCAAAGGTTCATTGGCTCCAGTTGCTTGAGCAACATCTCTCCAAGTCAACACATCATCATCAAAAACCAAATCAAATTCTGCATCTCCATCTTCACCCAAATCTCCCAATAGCCATTCATTGCTATCATCAATGTCATCTAAAACAATAGGATCAATGACATCATGATTCTCATAACGATCTTGAAGAGCTTGGTTATATTTAATATAAATCAAGTCTTGAAGCTTTTGGTGCTCAAGTTTACTCCTCTTCTTTGAATGAATCTATAATATAATTTAAAAAGCTTAAATGTCAGTTTCAACTTTCAATGATTCAAATCTAAATGAACATTAACTTACTTGCTCAAATGTACTCCAATTACGCTCGCATCCCAACGAGCTACAAGTCAAACTTAGAATTTTAATAGCAAGATTTTGCAAATGTGGTGTATGTGCTCCATACATCTTCCTCCATTCAGCTGTAATGCAATTCATATGCATTATTTACACAAATTATCAAATCATAATTTAAATTTTAAATTGATAAAAAAGTGAAATTGTCCACTTATCAGGAGCCATTGTCTTCCTTTTCCTTATTGCCGCACTTATTCCAAATAGTCCTCTAGCCCTCTTATATATTGGCAGCTCACTATGAATCTTATCTACACAATCTTCATTTTCACTAAGCCTATCAATGCATTTGTATAGGCCATCTAGCACTTCAGCATCATTGTCAATGTTTGGATTGCCATAAAAAAACTCGGGATTTAGATAATAACCCACAGCATGCAAAGGGTGATGCAATTGGCACTCCCATCTTCTATCAATAATTGCATAGATGTCCTTATACTTGTCTTGATTGCCATTGAAAGCCTTTTCAATTGCTTCTTTGGCCCTATCCATGGCCTCATAAATATACCCCATAGCGGGTCTTTTTCATTATCCACCAACCTCAAGACACGCACAATAGGCCCCATAGCCTTCAAACTGTAAACTACATCATTCCAAAATGATGGCATAAGCACAACATCTGTTGCTTTCTTTCCCTTCAGATCTTTAGCCGCCTTGGACTTCAACCATTCATCTGAAGTGAACATCCTTCTAAGATTTGTTTTTTGCTTATGCAATCTTTGCAAAGTGAGGAAGGTTGTAGCAAATCTTGTAACTCCATGCCTCACCAACTCAGACTTGCTTGTGAACTTTCTCATGATGTTCAAAGTCAATGTATGGTTATAAATGTAACCAACAACACTGATGCCTCTTTGTATAGCCTTTTTAACTTTAGAGATTTTTCCAATATCTTCAAGCATCAAATCAAGACAATGGGCAGCGCATGGAGTCCAAAACAAATTTGGTCTAGTGGTTTGTAAAATTTTACCTAAAAAGACCAAAATCAATAAACTTGAATTAGTTACAATTAAAAGTCACAAATAGTAATACAATTACAAATAGTAATTCTTACCCGCCATAACATAGTTACTCCCGTTGTCCGTCACCACTTGAATTACATTCTTTTCTCCAATCTCCTCCACAAAGTTATTCAAAAGCTCATACACTTTCTCCCCGGTCTTCATACATTCACTAGCATCAACACTCTTCACAAACATTGTTCCCAATGAACAATTTACCAAAAAGTTAATTAGGATCCTATTCTTTCTATCCATCCAACCATCCGACATAATTGAGCATCCATATTTCATCCTCTCCTCTTCATGATGCTTCAACAATTCTATTGTAAAATCCATCTCCTTTTTAAGAAGTGGAACTCTCAATTCATGAAACGTTGGAGCCTTTAAATGAGGACCATAGTTTCCAACTGCCTCAAGCATCATTTTGAAACTTTTTGATCTAGCAACATTGAATGGAATTCCATTCCTATAAAAGAAATGAGCAATATATTGAACTGTTCTTGCTCTTGCTTCCTTTTGACAAGCATCATTTATGCTCGTTTGCCGCTTTTGTTTTCCCAATTGGAGAGTGTGTTCAGGTTTTTTGTGAAAAAGCAAATCAAGAGGACCTTTAACATTTGTATTCCTCTTCTTGGTAGCAGCAGAAGTGACCTCCGTTATTGATGTTAGAGGTCTTTTTCCACTTTTAAGCCTTGCAATATCTTGCACCTCATCTTCTTCTTCTTCGTTTTCTAATTCTTGCATCCCCTCCAATAACTCATTTTCAGCAATTTTCTGCTCATAGGCTGCCTTCATTTCCAATTTAACATCTTCCAGTATTTTCCTACAAGCACCCACATCTCCTCTTATTCCGAGTTGATGTTTTTTTGCTCTAGTAATTCCCCCGGTAGATGTTTTCAAGAAAAAATCACGTCACGCTCTTCCTATTGTTCTTGTTCTGTAAGCTGTTCCACTTCCAAAAGATGTCAATCCTATCACCTGTAGGCTTAAACATTGTTGAAGATCCGATTGATGGCATGATATTAGTTGTATTGTTATTTCCTTGTTGACTAGATGTGGCTGGTAGGGAACCAGAAGCCATGATTCTGCTGGGCAGAATAAAAACTCACCCAAACAAAAAGAACAGAGTGGCAGAATCAAAACACACCCAAAAAAAAAAAAGAAAAGAGAAAGGAAAAGGAAAAGGAAAAAAGAAAAAAAAATAAAAAGAATGGCAGAATCAAGAGAAACAAAAAGGAAAAAAGAAAAAAAATGAAACAGAATGAGATAAATGTACAGAACGAAGGAGAAGAAAGAAAGAACAAAAAAAGAAAAAGAAAAACAAAAAAAACCTGCAGACGGAGTTGTCGGAGGTCGCACCGGTGGTTGCGCCGGAGGTTGCACAGAGAAGGGACCCAGTGCCGTGCCGGGGGGAGAAGGTTCGTTTGAGGTCGCACATGGGAAGGAGAAGGGAACGCACACGGGAGGGAGAAAACACAGCATAAAAGAGTGAAATGCGTGGCATTTTAGACATTTTATGGCCCAAACCCCAAATCGCGGCCACGTCTCCTCAATCGCAGACCCGACGCCGCTTCCCCTGTCGCGGCCGCAATCGCTGCTATCCCAAACCGCACCGCTTCAGAGGGTAGTGTAGCAGTCCCAGGCCACGCCACTCCGCACCGCCGCTATCACGGCCGCTCAGGCCGCTATTGATAACATAGGTCCTTTCCAAGCTTTATTAGCTTTGCAACAGGAGGACATTGTGCAGGGATACAGTGGACAATTTGAGAAACATGTGGGGGCAGGAAAGGGATTGGAAGAAACCTTCTTGAGAGAGGTTTTTTTGAAGGGGTTGGAGGGAGTTGGGACATAAGTCAGATTGCATGAGCCCAAAGCCTTGCTTGATACTATGATGAAAGCAAGACAAGTGGAGGAAAAAAATAGGGTGCTGGAAAATCTGCCAAGAATGAATAAAGAGCCTCAAACATTTCAGAAAACCAGTTTCCTGGGTCCAAGAAATGGGGGAGAATGGCAGCAAGTAGAAGCATCTATCCAACCTGTTAGTGCAAAGAATAATGGATGGCAAGGTAGAAGAATCTTCTATAATTTGTCACCTGCAAAAGTGGAGGAGAAAATGAGGAAATGAGAATGTTTTACATGTGCTAAGAAGTATCATCCAACACATGTGTGTAAGAACAAGCAGAGGTTGATGATTACGCAAGAAGAAGATGAAAGAGACCCTTGCTGAAAAATACAGGTTTTTCCTCACCTGGACATTGGGGACAAGATCCATCTTGAAGGGGAGGGTATTGATAGGATCTAGGATCTAGGATAACCTGGTAGTTAATATTCTGTTTTAGTTAGTTAGTTAGTATACTAGTTGTACAGTTAGTTAGTTAGTTATACTAACGATGGGGAGGGGTCAGAAATCGTAAATAGGAGGTGGGTGGCTGAGGAAAGGATGGCTTGTTGTAAGCAGAAAGTATTAGGAGGCTGTGACACCTCGAATAGTCACAACTGTAACAGCATGAGCTAGTCTCCAAGATCAATAAAAGATTCATTCTTTTCCTTCTCTCTCTCTAAATCTGGTTCAGTTCCTATCAGACCCAAATACGATCATGAAGGAGGTTGGAACATCAATGGTGTTGGAATCTTAGAATTTCAACTTGCTAAGGGAGCCTTTTGCATTAAACTTTGTTGCATCTATGGCTGACAGCTCAACAATAGAGCTAAGGCAGACAGAATGTACTGATGCAGCATGGTGATTAAAGTTATATGGAGTCCTCCCTTGTCCACCCCACCATCGAAGTGGCTAGACCTAAATTTTGCATGCAATGGCCAGTGGGTTCACAGTTGATCCCCCATGAGGGACACCAAAGAGGCACATCTTGTTAGAGTATATGATTTGGTTTTGAAGGATGAGAAAGAAGAGGGGAAGTTTTGGTTGAGATTGGTGCAATTAAATATGGCTTACCAACTTTCTTAGTTAACGTGAATTTGTTTTTTTTGCTTATATTCAAAACGGAAAGTATGTGGAGTAGCAGAGAAGCAACTAGGAATTATTAATTACTTATATAAGGGGGAACATGTAGTTCTTGTTCTTCTTATTAGTAATACTATCATTAGAGAAAGCTAATTTACATGATATTGGTGAGGGATGCTAACAACACTTTCTAACACTATAATTGGCTGAAATTCATTATAAATCACCAATTTTGATTGATCTCACTTTTTATTTAATAATTCTCTCTCCTGGTTTAGAAGTTAGATTCACCAAAATTGGTGGTATTCAATAAGTTTTAGCCAATCATAGAGAGTATAATTGTTAGAAAGAGTGTGGAAAGTGTCACTAGCATTTCTTATATTGATTTTATTGATGGATCTATCAATTGCACCATACAAATGTGTTCCCCATGGACTAACAAATTTTATTTGGCTTTGTTGCATTAGACCTTTGCATGATGGCCACTTTGTTGTCGTAATCATTGACTTACACTCTTTTTTCCTTACACATTTGTCGCATGTTTTCAATCTGATTTGTTGAATCTGGGAATCAGGTTGTAAGTTATGATTTCAAGGAAAAAAGATTTGCACATCTACACCGATCTGCTATCGGCTTTCCAGAATCAAGGTTCTTCTATACCGGCACTCCTGCTACATCAAATGCAAAAGCAGCTGCTCTAAAAGGTGAGGAATTGGTCAGAACTCAATTCCAAAGAGATCCATATGGATGTCGAGGTTCACTTTATCACAAGAAACTAAAGCGTGACCCTTTTCATCGGTCAATTCCTTATCCTAATGGGTGTCCTGAAATTGAAGGATTATTCAAATATTGTGGACCAACTCCTTATCCTGGTGCACTCCCGTGGGAACAGTAAACATGGCACGGTCAGATTATACCATTGTATACTAACAAAATAGAGATATTAGATGCAAATTAAGTTGACTTGACATTGCATGAATTTGTTGATAAAAGATGTGAAGATTAAATTTTGTTCTGGAGAGATGATGATAAATTGTGTAGATCAACATGTTGCTGCATGTTTGTGTGAGATTTCTTTAATTGAACTCAGTTACTCAAATTGACTGTTGAGATAGTCAGATAGGAATGTTTTGTTGCTTTCTGAGAGGGATGCGTTTTGTTACATGTTTTGTTGCTTTAATGTTGATATAGATGTTCAGAAAAGAAAATGTTGGTATAGATGATACAGGATAAATATTGAATGCAATTATGTCCAGGCGTCATGTTTCTACATTTGGATATATTGACATGTATGTAGGACCTGTTGCATATGACAGTTATTTATATTGCATTCTCACTGACCTGAGCAAATGACATGTATGCAGGACTTGTTGCATATGATAGTAATCCCCTAAAATTTGCATTGAAACAACAGAATTAGTCTCTTAAAATAAAAATAAAAATGAATAATTTTTTTTTTTCATTTTGGTCATCACGTGTGAAATAGGAAATTTTATTTTGATGGAACAGACTTATCTGATTTCATTGCTTCTGAACTTTGAATTCCTGATAAGTGACCATGCTTAATGTTATTATTTTATAGTTTCATGGTTTTAAAAATCAAACTGGACGAAATAACCGGTTCGACTAATCTGATTGAGAATCGGCCTGATGACCGGTCTGTTAACTCTAACAAAATCGACATTTTTAGAATCAGTCAAACTGGTCCAAAATCTATACTAAACTGATGTAGAGAACCGGTATTCAAGTTTTTTTATTTTTTAAATTTAATCTTAAATATTTTAAAGATAAATAAAACATATTTATTAACATTTACAAATTGATATAAATTATTTTATTAATTATTTTTTCTTATAAAATATATAATCTATGATTTATATTAATTTATATTTTTTATATCTTAATTTCTTATAATTTTATATATTAATTGTCATTTTATTTTTTATTCTGTGTAAACTTGTTATTGTTGGACATTGCTGTATTCTATTAAAATTTAATCATAAATATTATGATATATTTGATTTAAATTTTTATGTTTATTTTGAATGTTAAGAACCTATCAAATGATATTTTTATTTTTAGTGTTAGAAAGTTATAATATTATATTTATTTAATATTGTTTTATGGATTATTGAATTATTGTTATTATTTTATTAATATCGGTTCTGTGTTGGTTGAACCATAAAATTTTGACCAATACCTTAATTGTCAATTCATCCATCATATTGTCAATTAATTAAGGTTTTTTTTTATCGGGGTCATCTATGTATTTAGTTTAATTATATGGAATAATTTATGATAATAAACTTTACATATTAGATTTATCCCATGCAAAACATAGTCTAAAAAATTAATTATTAATAAAATATCATTTGTCTAAAATAAAAAAAAAAAATACTTCACATATTTGGTGATGCCTGTGTGGAGTGAATTGAGTTGTGAAAAAATTACGGGTTACAAAATAAGTTAATATAGACGGGTTCATAAATAGGATAGGGCGGGTGGACTCACTATAGTTAGGACAGTGGGACATTTTGGCTTGTTTCTCTCAAGGGTGGTCTTTTATTTTTAACTCTACAATGAAAATATTATATATATAAATGTCAATAGTTACTGGAGTTACCAAAGTTACAACAAGGAAATGAAGGAACAGTATCAAGCAAGGTTATATCATATTTCCACTCAGAAGAAGAAATATTCAATAACCCAACTTGTATCCTCTCAAGCACCACCAAACATACGAGACACAACTCTAATACATATCCACCCCCTATCAAGCCACACTGCTCAAGTTTGAGTAAAATTGACACTATAAGGGACACAACAATGTCAACTAGGTATCCCACACCAACCATCTTATTCCACTAACAAATATCAACATCATCAACATCAATATCAACAACACCTTTAATCCAAGTTAATTGGAGTCGCTGGTAGATGAACCTCATGATAAATTAAAAATAAGACAAAGAAAGAGAAAGAGAGAGGGGAAGAAAAAGTGGAAAAAACAAAAGAGAGGAAAAATAAACTAAAATAAAGGGGGGGTGAAGGGAGGAGGAAAGAAGAGGAAAAGAACTAAATAAGGGAACAACTGGAACATAAAACTATTAATGAGTTTAACCCTCCACTAAGCCTATAGCTTTTCTCCACACCGCACTACTAGAAAAAGGCTTTCTACATCGATTTTTTTTGGACTTTTAACATCATTTTTTAACCGATGTTGAAGCTACCGATGTTGAAAGTATCAACGCTAACATCAACTTTTGAAAACTGATGTTAACATAACTGATGTTGTATAATAAAAAAATTAACAAAAAAATGTAAAATATGTAAAATCAACATCGATGTGGAAAAAACACTTTCTACATGGGTTTTGTCTAAAATTAATGTTGAATTTTCCACATCAGTTGTTTTTTGGACTTTTAACATCATTTTTTAACCGATGTTGAAACTACCGATGTTGAAAGTATCAACGTTAACATCAACTTTTGAAAACTGATGTTAAGATAACTACACAACATCGGTTTTTAAAAAAACCGATGTTGTATAATAAAAAAATTAACAAAAAAATGTAAAATATGTAAAATCAACATCGATGTGGAAAAAACACTTTCTACATGGGTTTTGTCTAAAATTGATGTTGAATTTTCCACATCATTTGTTTTTGTAATCGATGTTGTATAGTTATTTTCTACATCATTTATTACATAACCGATGTAAAATGTAATTTTTTAAAAAAATATGACTTATGCTCTTCATTTCTTTCCCTGTCATTTTAAAAGACACATTAAAAGATTAAAAAAAATTTAATGCACTTCTATTAACAATATTATTGATATTTTCTTATATCAACAATTAATATACAACACTTAGATAAAAATACAATTTATTCTATCAAGTCTCCTTTAGGTTTATAATAGAATAATAATTCAAATTATACAAAGAAAACTACATAGTGCCTGAACTTAATATCCCTCAAGCTATTCTAACATCGCTAAACATGCTTGCGGGTTAAGGGAACAATTAACAAAATATCTTCTTCCCACTTAGTTAGAATAAAATCGTCATCTTTGACAGCTTCCCTGCATGTAAAATAATTAATCATTTGAGAAAGTAATGACATACAAGTGTATGAGCTTAATATCCCTCAAGATATTTCTTTTCTAAAATTTCTAAGACTGTTATTTACATGTTTCTTTGTTTCGTTACTTATATCTCTCTTATACATTTGACTCCAAAATTGATCAAAGCACGTGAAAAATCATATTCATTTATATAGTATAATGTGCTGCTTTTTTATGTTTATACATTATATTATTCATTGATTTCATGATATGATAAACAATATCTTTATTTGGAAATTTGGTACCTTATAATGTGATACTAAGCTTTGTGCATAGTTTATAGCAGTAGTAATAAACAATTAATTAATTGATGTTGAAAAAATAAAATTGGTTTAAATAGTACAGTATAATAAAGTATAAATAATATAAAATATATGAAGTAATGGGCAACCTTTCCCTTCTGCCACTTCCAATATCTTCTTAAGTTATGTTATATAAATTACAAAATAAAAATAAATTAAAGATAATAATAATATTATAAAATTAATTTATATCATATTATTAATTTATTTTTAGCTTTTATTATTTATATTATTAATATTATAAGAGATATAAGTAAAAATGTTAATTAATATTATATAATTAAAAATTAAAATAATAAATATTTTATAATTTTTTTATTTGGTAATTATTATAGGAAGAGGAAGTACATGTTAATGAACTTATATTGGTTTGTGTTTCGCGGTTGGAGATCAATGGCTTGATTAAGACTCCACGTGCGGTGTAGTTAATTACTCATATATGATTCATTTTAAGGCTTACACCATAATAACGATAGTGGTGGCTGGAATAGGACCCAAAATAAACAAAATGAAAAATAAAAACCAAAGACTAAGTAACAAAGAAATAAGATAAATCAAGTGGATCCCATCACCATCAACCACTGGCCCTTTGATCTTTAGTGGCTCCATCAATTTCTTAACAGTGTAACAATGTCTTTTTTATTTAATGAAGAATTTCTTGACAAAGAGATTTTACATTTCACCTCACTTTTAAAATAAAAAACAGATAAAAAAAAATAAAGAAGACACAATTAAAGAAGATGGGTTGATAAATGTAACTAAGTATCACAAGCAAATGGAGATAGAACAGAAGTATATTACCTCCACATTGCGAACCCAATCAATCCTAGGAACCATAAGAATCTAATTTCATTTCATATGTTTCTCCATGATTTAGGAGCTTTAGCTGACGTTTACCATGCACTTGAGCTTCAATAGTACCTACATATTTAGTTTGCAATATTCATGAATTTGCAAAACATAGCTATTTAGAACTTGAAATTTGACATGAGGCAGGTTAATTAAAATTGCAGAACAATGCAATATTCATATTCACATAGTGTTTTTGCAGTATGTGATCACCTAGCAAATTAACATTTTGGTGAATTAAGTGATGTTGTTGATATTGCTTTATCGAGACGCATCAAAAATAATTTTACTAAGCTAATTCTGTAGCACATAGCTAACCTAGGTCGACTCAGAGACACGATCAATATGGTTCTAGCTTCAAATCATTGGTAATAATAAGGGGGGATTTTGTCAAACAGTTGGTATGCGTAAAGTAAAACATGCAAGAATACAAACTAAAATTAAAGAACAATGCAAAAATTAACAAGATTATCAAGAAGTAAAGTAAAACAGATTATAAAGCATCAATCCAATTCACTAACCCAAGCTATTTGAATCATCATCATTCCCATAAGTTGATTCTAACATGAACATTCATTCAATCTCAATAGAAGCAGTTCAATCGATTCTACTCCTAAATTGATTGAAACCACAACCCTAACTGAACTATCATTCAATTAATCTTGTGATTATCATTTGAAATTAAGACATGAATCCATAATCCTAATTCACTTTCAATCCTAAATGCATTCATAATCATGAAAACATAATAGAAATTGAAGAAGAAGGTGAACATTCAAGTAGAATTCGAAATACCAAACCGGAACTCCAATTCTTCTCT
>PYAF01002613.1:203227-214920 GCA_007407185.1 Glycine tomentella
TAATGCTTTCCAAGAAATGCATGAAGAAGCCCAAAAGCTTGCAAAATCCAATAACAAGCTCAAAGGAAATCTTAGATGGCATGTTGCAAAAATTACTGAATTGCAAACTGAAATTTGCAACTTGAAAGAAGAAAATGAAAAACTTGTTTCAAGTTACAAAATGAATGGATGTGTATGTGCTTCTTCTTCTACTAATGTTTACAAATACAATTTGCTGCAAAAGGATTTTGGTGATTACAAAAGAAGTCGAGGAGAAAAATACATGTTACTCCTATCCAAAAATAGTGATTTAATTGATTTTTTGAGAAAGCTTTACAAAGGTAAATGCAACTTGGCTGAAATGTTAAGTGTGCAAAAGTATGCTGGAGATACTTCTGGTTTGGGGTACAAACAAGGATCAAAATCTTTTGGAAAAACTATATTTGTGCCTCAAAAACAGAAGAATCTAAAGAAGTTCAAAAATTTAAAGATCAATCAAAATGCTTTCTTGAGAAAATCATCAAAACCTGTAACATGCAACTATTGTATGGAAAAAGGACATACATCTTACAAATGCTATGCTAGGAGATACTATGTGCCTAATGGAGATTGCATTTGGGTTCAAAAGAAAAAGAAAGTTGCTAACCCCTATGGACCCAATCTCAATTGGGTACCTTCCTTTATAAATTGATTTGATTTTTGCAGGTATGTCTAAGAGCTAGATCCTCATTACGGTACCTTGATAGTGGATGCTCCAGACATATTGAAAATAATAGGAATACTTCACAACAACCAAGAGGGGGGTGAATTGGTTGAACCTTGGTATTTTAAAAATCAAATTAAAATCAGAGTTTTCAGGATCTTTATCACTTTTAAAACCAAGAAACCTTTTACTCAATCAAATAACTCAGTCCAAGAATTCAATAGATCAAAACCAACCTTGTTGTACAATGAATATGATTCAAAGAATTAAAGACAATGAATATGATGAGAATAGAAATAAGAACACAAGCAATTTATATTGGTTCACTTCAAATCATGAAGCTACAACCAGTTTCTTCCAACCAACACTAGGTTAGAGTTCCACTATTATAAAAAATATTCTTACAAGCTTTTACAAGAACCTCCCTTTTATTAACCCTAGACAAAGAACAGAAATCTAAAACCCTATTAGAAATCTAAGGAGAAAGATCCAGAAAACACTACTCTGATCTTTAAGCTAGAGAACCTTCTCTAGTCTCAAGCTTTAAGAATCAAAATTACAATAGCCAATACAACACAAATTTGTAAACAAAATTACAACCAATCAGTTAAGGAAAGAAAACACCCGATGATCCAATGAATGACATGCACATGAATGAAAAAATCAGGTTGAAAGATGAAAAACAATCTTAGAACATCTTCTTCCTTAACCTTTGAAAGTATCTTATTGCTTTAAAGAATCACTTAAAAACCCATGAATGTTTTAGTGAAAGCAAGAACTCATAGAACCCAGAAAAATCACTTAGAATGTGTTTAGAAAGCTTATGTGTGCTCAGAATAAGAATTGATCAAGTTACAAAACAAGCTGAGCCAAGGTTCTATTTATAACAAACTTTTGTAACTGTCCGTAATCAATTAAACGCGCCTAATAATCGATTATTTCACTCATGTAATCGATTAAATCAATCTGGTAATCGATTAAAGTGTTCTCCAGGAATCTGGACATGAGCAACGAACAAAATAATCGATTATTCCGTCTTGTAATCGATTAAGACAAGAAGCTTCACAAACTTGAAATACATTGTGTAATCGATTACGGATACTGGTAATCGATTAAACCAGGAAGCTTTAGAAATCATATTGAACTATGTAATCAATTACTATATTTGGTAATCTATTAATGCATCAAAAACTAATGTGCATATGTGTATGATGTAATCGATTACTGAATTTGGTAATCGATTAAGACAGAAAGATGACTTTTTCAGTTTTGGTGTAATCGATTACTACTCTTTGGTAATTGATTCTTCCAGCACGACTTGAAATAATGTATAGCAATGTAATCGATTACTAGCAGTTGGTAATCGATTAAAGTGTTCATCAAGGCAGTGTATGTGAAAACAAAGGTCAAATAATCGATTATTCCGATAGATAATCGATTACATTGTTCTTGAAAAGTTTTTCAGAATGAACTAAGAACAACACAATCGATTATATCCTGAATGTAATCGATTAAGTCAGTACAAATTCATTTTTCCAAAAACCTTTGATTTAAATCAAACACTTGATCATTTTACCAAAGCCATGTGATTTTTATACTCAAGTTAATTGAATTATTGAATGATATGGATGCAATGCACTTGAATCACCAGAATTGCTTCTTTCTTACACATATAACACAAATCATTCTTCAAGGCATCCAATGCATGTTGAAAGCTCAAAACCAAAGTTTGATTCCTATTCCATTCTTCAAATAGCTCCTCTGAAACCAAAAATCTCCCCCCTTTTGGCTTTAAACATGCCAAATCTTTAGTTGATTAACAGTAAGGCTTGAAGTAAATTGTTGAATCAATTTGAAAAAGCTTGAGCTTTGCAAACCTGAAAATTTTCAATTCCTTTGCCAAGAACAAGTGTTAAAAGCATCTGTGATTCATGTGGCATTCATTTACAAGTATTATATATCGAATAGATTCATTTTAAACACTCAGCTCCCTCTAAATTCTAGCATCCATTCAATTCAAATTTTGGGCAAAAAGTGAAACAAAAAACAGGGGCAAACAGAGCATTATGCAGAGTATACATTAATTAATCATTTCTCCCCCTATTTGGCTTGTTAAAGACAAAAACATAAAGAGCACAACGGATAATTGAATTGGAAGCATAATGGAAGTTTTAATATTCATTGGGAAGCCATTACAGAGTGAAATTAAAACAAAAGGTTAACAACTTAAAAACAAAGCATAAAAACTTAAAAAAATACATAGGCCTAGAATTCTGCAGATGCATTATCTGTGATATTTGCTTCTATGGTGTCTAGCCTATCCCTAATCTCTCTTAAGGCTTCATTTGTTTCA
Organism: Glycine tomentella; assembly: GCA_007407185.1. Classification (NCBI taxonomy): domain Eukaryota; kingdom Viridiplantae; phylum Streptophyta; class Magnoliopsida; order Fabales; family Fabaceae; genus Glycine; species Glycine tomentella. The sequence continues at coordinate 206,263 of PYAF01002613.1, forward strand.
GCCTTAAAGTCCTGTTGCATCTGGATCAGATTGTCCATTTTCTGCAACATAAGAGCTTCAAATTGAGAGTACAAGGGCTGTTGAGGATCCCATGCTTCATCTTCAGAATCTGAAACTTGATCACCATCATCAACAGCAGTAGGAGCCTGTGGTTGTCCAGCCATGATCCAGCCATCTGGAGTCTTCCTCATCCCCATCTTTGGAGATGTTTTTCCTTTATTAGGTCGTTGCTTGAGTTTGTATGGTCCACAACCTCATTTTCCACATCAATGTTGAAGTGGTCAATGAACCTAGATACTAACACATGATATGGGAAAGGGTAGTTGACCAATCTCTTTGATTTGAGCATGATTTCTTCAAAGATAAGAACCCAATTCATGGGTATGTTGTTCTTTAGACCATACACCAATTGTAGGTCGTCATCTGTAGCTTGGGCATGGCTAGTGGTCCTAGGGGTGATCACATAAGTGATAATGTAATGAAGCAGCCTATCCTCAGGGGTCATAGGTCCAGTACCCAGCCTATTTCTACGTTGCATATGGGGGTCATGCAACATCTCCCTATAGATATCCATCTTGCTATACCCATCAGGTTCTTCATCAAACTTCCTAGCCCCTTCACAAATCACTCTATCTACTGTCTCCCAAACTTCATGGGTGATTTCCATTGTAACACCTTTCACTTTGGTGATCATAGTCCCATTCATGGACCCTTTGGCACAGGTATAAAATACCTTCACCAAGTCAGGGTAGAAAGTACCCTTCATCTCCAGAAATCTCCTAAGCCCTTGGGCTTCTAGAAATGCAGGGAATTGGAATCCCTCCCTTATAGACCAATTTAGATCAAGGTATTTTGGTGAGGCTATAGGCTTAGTGGCATTGAACTGTAAATAGTTCATTTTATCAGACTTTGTGGAAAACCACAAGTCCAGCCTATTTGGGGGTTGAGGAGGAGGAGGATTGGATGATGATTCACCCACTTTTCTTTTAGATGATCTAGCACGTTTGGGTGTTGGGTTTGACATGGTTTTTTTGGTGAGGTTTAAACTCAGAAAAATTCAGAAATTTCAGAGGGAGAAGAGACTAAGGTGCAAGGCTTTCTATTGATGCAATGCACTATTTATAGACAGAATTAATGCTCCTAACGTCCATAATTTTGAAAATATAGCTGTTGGTGACAGTTAAGGCACTTTAGTGGCCTTGGATTTCCTTTGGATTTGGTTGGGCAGTTACATTTTCAGAGAAAAACTGTCAGAAAATGCACAACAGACAAATTAATCGATTATTTACTTATGGTAATCGATTATTTTGCTTATTTTGAGCACTGAAATTACATGTGGTAATCGATTATCCTGTATGGTAATCGATTATTTGCCAACCAATCAGAGGTAGAAGATGACTTGTAATCGATTATATGCTTATGTAATCGACTATATCATGATTTTGGGATTTTAGTCAAGTATTAGAACTCGTGTAATCGATTATCCCGAGTGGTAATCGATTATTCCAGGAGGATCAAAAATCATAACCACTTATGTAATTGATTACCAATTGGTCCTAATCGATTACTCCAGTGAAACATTTAAACTGGAAAATGCATTTTGTTCATAGTAATCGATTATCCTGATACGTAATCGATTATTCCAGGAAGAATCATTTCTTTGAAACACAGAATAATCGATTACAAGATTGCAGTAATCGATTACTTAAGCTTGTTTAGCACAAATAAGGTGATTTTTAATGAATTTAATCGATTAACCCGTCGCGTAATCGATTATTACAGCAAGTTTATCAGAAAACAGAACATGTAACAGTTCAACACGAATTTTTAGTCATTTTTTGTGATGAATGCAGCAATGAAGTTTAATTAAACATGGAAAGGCACACTTTAAACAGGCTAGCATATATTGGATTCATCAAGAATACCTAGCATGTTTCTAAGTGCATAAAATATATCCCTAGCCAATGGTTTGATGAATATATCAGCAAGTTGGTTATGGGTTTCAATGAACTCAACTTTAATATTACCTTTCTGAACATGATCTCTGAGGAAATGATGCCTTATCTCAATATGCTTAGTCCTTGAATGCATTTTGTTGGATTCTTTGATATGTTAGTAGCACTTGTATTGTCACATAGCAGAGGTATTTCATTCAGTTCAACTCCAAAATCTTGCATTTGTTGCTTCAACCATAGGCTTTGTGCTCAACAACTTCCAGCTGAGATATATTCAGCTTCAGCAGTTGACAAAGCAACACAAGATTGTTTCTTGCAATGCCATAAGATCATGCACTCTTTCACAACACTTCATGTCTAATAAGCAAGATTGATGAATCTTGGCTGTGGCATAGTAGGGCTAGTCACATTAACATGCATCATATGAACAAGCTAATTAAAAAGGGTTTAGTAATTGGTTTGCCCACACTCTAGTTTGAAAAGGACAAACTTTGTGATGCTTGTCAAAAGGGAAACAAACCAAAAATTATTTTCAAAGCAGAAACATTGTTTCTACGTCTAGACCCCTTGAATTACTTCACATTGACTTGTTTGGTCCTTCTAGAACTAAGAGTTTAGGAGACAATTATTATGGACTTGTGATTGTAGATGATTACTCTAGATTTACTTGGACTCTGTTTTTGAAATCCAAAAGTGATGCTTTCCATGCTTTTAGAAAAATGGCCAAGCTTGCTCAAAATGAAAAAGGTAGCAAAATTATCTCAATAAGAAGTGATCATGGTGGAGAATTCCAAAATGAACATTTTGAAAAATTCTGTGAAGAAAATGGAATTAACCACAATTTTTCAGCTCCAAGAACACCTCAACAAAATGGTGTTGTGGAGAGGAAAAATAGATCTCTTGAAGAAGGAGCTAGAACTCTTCTTAATGAGACAAATTTGCCAAAATATTTTTGGGCTGATGTTGTAAGTACAGTTTGCTACACTTTGAATAGATTACTTATAAGGCCTATTTTAAAGAAAACTCCTTATAAGCTATACATAGGTAGAAAACCAAACATTTCTCATTTGAGAGCCTTTGGCTGCTAGTGTTTTGTTTTAAACAATGGGAAAGAATCACTTGGAAAATTTGATGCTAAAGCCACTACTACAAATAACACATTTTACGATAGCGAATCTACGTCGGTTGTCACGAAATCGTCTTAGAATGTGGTGCGGTGGCTTTTTTGTAATTAAATTGAACATTTCAAAGACGGTTCATGTTGTAACCGTCTTAGATAGCTTAAGACGACGACGGTTATAGTTTAACTGTCTTCGTTTTGGTGTTTCAAAATTTTAAAAATGGAAAACAAAAAATTAAAATGGCAACGTTTGGTGTATATGGCCGTTGTCTTCATTTTGGTCCTGTCTTAGAAGGTTCATGCCCTAAACCAGTTACCCCTCTCTCACTGTCGACTCCAACCCCAGAAGCATCCTTCCCGCGTGGTGGCCTCCAAACGACGGACCATGTCGCGTGCCTCCGTCTGACCGTCAATCGACGCTTTTGCTCCGTGTGGCTTGGACTTGGTGGCGACATCTTTAATTGGCTTAGTATTCATCTTAGGTATTTTTTTTTCTAAGAAATGCAAAAGCTTTAGCCTTCCTTTTTGTACTAGTACCTAGTATTGGTTTCTGCTCGCATGTTTTCTTGGGACAATCGTGTTCCTTGTGCCACTTATTTGTCACTTAATTTGTTGGACATGTTTTGGTCTTACAAGAAGTCACACCCATGTGACAGCATGTGTATAGGCAATAACTGAGAAATGTTTCCAGAAGGTTTCAAAAGTTGATGGACAAAAGTTGAAGTCTGTTAATTGGTATTCATCATGTATTGTTAATAGAGCCATATGAACAAGATGGGTAATCTTGGTAGGGTTTTGCCATTGTGTTGTTTATTGATTGATTTTGTATGTTCTGTATTCTGTTTATGGTCATTGGTTTGAAACTGTTTGCACCCATTTGCGTGTACATTTTTAAAACTTGTATGGCATCAATTGCAATGGCATTCAAGTCCATGGAGGACCCATTGCAAATATATAGAGTTGGAGGAGGCACGTAAAGTTGGGATTGCAATGGCTGAATTGGATGAAGATGGGAAGGAAATCAACCCTCACATTCCCTAGTATATGTTAGCTACACCTTGGTATCTTAATGCGTAGAGACCTGCTAGTGTTTCCCTCCCCCTCCACTTTTTACAGTCTATTGAAGGTCTATAGGAAATTGTTTGTCTTTGATTTGACATATAGAAACTAAGATATTCCTTTGTATTTTAGCTTGTAGTGTTTGAAACATCAAAGAAATTGAAAATCCTATCCCAATTACACAAAATCATGGTATGATATAAAGGTTAAAATCTTTTAGGCAGACAAGTATTGGAAAGGTGCTTGTGTGAAGTACGTAATCTTTATTTGTCAAATATTTGTATGTGCACATGTCTGCTTGTGTTGTGTCTACAAAGTGCATATATGATGTATGCTCCTTGTCATGCTACTTAAAAGGAACATGAGATTTAGTGTTTGGTGTACACAAGTCTTGATAAGTTATTTGACTAATTTTGTTGGGTACATGAGTTGAATTGCATCATCTATTCAATGTGTATTTATGTTTTTGAAATTATTTCATTTTTTAATTATTGTTTTTGTCCTGCTTTTTAAACTACAAAATAGAGTGTGGGGGAGTGGGACTAAGTATAGCATAATAGATGAGTCAGTTATTGAGTTATGTTTGTACTTCATTACTTTATTTTGCTTTGTTGTAGAGTTAGAAAGTTATAGCGTAATAGATGAATCATTGAAGAAAATGTGCAAGGATGTTCTGATTGTCTGTCCTAGTATCACATGTTAGTTTCGTATCCCTCTTCACACAAACTAAACATGTATATGGGAAAATCTATGTTAGACATAAAAAGAAACCTGGACAATCTTATACTGTAGGCTATAGTAACAAGTCACCACAATATGGGAATTTAAATACACGCCTCGTTTGATTGTACATAATATGAAAATTCAATTTGCTTGAATAGAAAGTGGCAAAAATTTTAATCATTAGAAGACATACAGTGCTGAAAAAGTGAGTTAAACCGAAAAATAAAGCCGTGTGTTGGGCCTAAGAGTGTACTTTCAGGTTTATGATCATAAAACTATGAGCTATTCACTACCCCAGTTTGTAGATATGTCGTACCACATTTGAAGCAAACCAATGTAAAGTGTAAACTAGATCTGTATCCCAGCTGTGTTAGGTAATTATGCAGACTTAATGCCACGATTCTGCGTAATTGAGACTTGACTATGAAGCTTTCATGCCTCAAGTGTATAATTAAGCAGGCTTTCTTCGGTTAAGGTTAGGTCCCAAAGCTAAAAAGTGAGACAAAATGGTGGTTTGCGTGTAAGTTTAATGTTCAAAAGTTAATCTCACAACTCTAAACCAGGAAAAAATTAGTTTAGAATTCAAGTTCTACATAATTATGCAGAATGCATATGGCTTACTTCATAGTTAGCTCATTTTTAAGCCAGTTTGGACTTATTTAATCCAATGAGTGATGAATATGAAGTTCGAATCTACTTTTTTCTCTTTCAAACAACCACTGAAATTATAAGTATAAATTGTTGAGAGAAGTCTGGGGAAATGTTTTGAGCAACCAATCACCCCGGTCGTTAAATTTGTAGGGTACTGTCACATTAGTTCATGGTAGTGTTGAATCAGGATTCAAATTGTGAATCGGAGGACCTATTTTCCGAATCTTGAATTGAATTATGAGATTCATGATCGATAATAAACTATACTATATTCAACTAACAAAGACATAAAAGCACAGATGCATGAAGGAATCAAAATCTAGATTTTTTTTCATGTGAAGACTAAAATGAAAAGCAATATAAAGTGTCAGGACCAGATTTTTAATTTAACCTTATTTAAACGATAATTGTTTAGATGCTACTTTCTCTACTATTAAATTATGTGTGCCAACATGCTTATACTACTCAAGATAGTGTTACATGGGGTTATGGTATTACTTTACCATCAGGAATAAACATTGTTCTAAATAAAAATTACATTCTATTTATGAGCATGAATGTAATTATTGTTATTCAGGTCTTCTTTTGTTCTGAATTTATGACTGTATCTATTGATTATTTTTCTTTGATATAGGTTTCTTTTGAAACAGAAAGTTATTTGTTTCTATTGATTCTAAAGCTGTATGCGATTGTTTTGTGGTTGCAGAAAGTGAGTAGTCTCAACAAAAATTAATGCATTAGGCTATTTGAGGATATGAACAAGTACAGGTATACCTTTATTCTCCAATGTCCATTATGCTTTCAAATTTATCATATTATTAGTTTGGACAAGGGAAGGGGGGAGAGGACGCAGGTTTGTATCCCTCCACTAAAAAAAATAACAATAGTGATGCACTTGTATGTATTTCTAGATGAGAATGAGGAATCTGTTAGACGTTCATGTCTCATCCTTGTTGAATTCAGGGGGAGCTGCTTAAAGCATAAGCAAAGAATGATTCAAGTCTCAAGTTTTGAGCTTTCAAAGATGCAAAGAACAACTTGAAGATTAATTAGGATAAAATGTAAGAGAAAAGCAATTCTGATGATCCTAAAGCATTGCATTCATTCTAACTCACAAATAACTTAAAATGGTTTAGTAAAAATCACAAGGATTTTATAAAATGGTTAAGTTTCAAACTTGTTTCAAAGGTTTTTGGAAAAATGGTTTTCTTGTTTTAATCGATTACAACATCGTATTAATCGATTATTTTGTTCATCACTTATTCTGGAAAAGCTTTCATGAACATTATAATTGATTACATATCGGATTAATCGATTATAGGTTTGTATCCCTCCGCTAACAAAAAATAACAATAGTGATGCACTTGTATGTATTTCTAGATGAGAATGAGGAATCTGTTAGACGTTCATGTCTCATCCTTGTTGAATTTAGGGGGAGCTGCTTGAAGCATAAGCAAAGAATGATTCAAGTCTCAAGTTTTGAGCTTTCAAACATGCAAAGAACAACTTGGAGATTAATAAGGATAAAATGTAAGAGAAAAGCAATTCTGATTATCCTAAAGCATTGCATTCATTCTAACTCACAAATAACTGAAAATGGTTTAATAAAAATCACAAGGCTTTTATAAAATGGTTAAGTTTCAAACTTGTTTCAAAGGTTTTTGGAAAAATGGTTTTCTTGCTGTTTTAATGGAGTACAACATCGTATTAATCGATTATTTTGTTCATCACTTATTCTGGAAAAGCTTTCATGAACATTATAATCGATTACATATCGGATTAATCGATTATTATACCTTTGATCTTTAGAAAACTGCCTTGTTGAACATTTTAATCGATTACACATGAGTAGTAATCGATTACATGCTTAAATATTTATTTTAAGAACTGCTGGGATAATCGATTACCAGTGTTCTGTAATCGATTACATAGGCTTATCTAAAAATAGCCAGTCCCTACTTTAATCGATTACTATGGTTTGTAACCGATTACTTGTTGTCTTTAATCGATTACCATTGCCAGTAATCGATTACTTAGTGTATTTTGAAAAACATGGATCTTTTGTCTTAATCGATTACGAGACGGAATAATCGATTATTTGCTACGTTATAGAAATTCCATAAAAGCTCATGAACATTTTAATCGATTACATTCTTGGATTAATCGATTACAAAAGCAAAACAATAGATTATTAGGCACGTATTAATCGATTATTTCAGTTACGTTTTTCTGTTATAAATAGGAAATCACTTTGCTTGATTTAGTAATGTTGAACATTGATATCCGTTGAGCCAAAACAGTTCTGAGAGCCTTTCTAAGTGTTTTTCAAAGTGTTTTTACATGAACATTGATCATGAGTTTGTGAGTCAATCTTGAGCAAGATTTCATTCAAGATTAAGGGAAGCTGATTTAACTTGTTCATTCAACCTGTGTTAATCCTTCATTTGCGTTGTTAACCATTGGATCATCAGGTTGCTTCTCTCCTTAATCTTTCTGTAATTTTTCGTTTTGATTTTGGGTGTAATTCTTTGTCTATTGTGATTGGGTTTCTTGCTTGTAAACTAGAGATAGGTTTTCTCTAGGGGTTGTGCTGAGTAGTGTTCTCAGTAGGTTTGTCTCTAAGAATCTAATAGTGTTTTAGATTTCTGAACTTTATCTAGGGTTGATAAAGAGAGACTTTGTAATTACTTGTAAGAACAGAAAATTGCAATAGTGGAACTCCATTCTAGTGTTGAGTGGAAGAAAACTGGATGTAGCTTCATAGTGTGTGAAGTGAACCAGTATAAATCTTTTGTGTATTGATTCTTATCTTTATCTTGGTTATATGTTGTCTTTCTTGGTTGTGTGACTTTGTTTATCAACTAAGTTTTGAGCTATTGGATACTTTGGGTTGAGCATTTGATTGAATAAAGTTTCTTGGTTTCAAAAGTGATAAAGATCCTAAGGGAAACTCTGATTTTGTTTAAGAAAATTTTAATTTACCAAGCCTAACCAATTCACCCCCCCTCTAGGTTAAGTGTGAAGTGTTCCTATATTTTACAATCCTTGTATAGGTTGTGTTCATTTCTTTTATACACTTGGAAAGCTCATGCATAAAGGGTGTTCCAGAATAACATAGTTTTACATGATTTGTATGGCTTTGGTATCTAA
>PYAF01002613.1:229830-248091 GCA_007407185.1 Glycine tomentella
TGATGTGGCCGAAATTTTCTATGTTTCCTTAAGTGTATATATGTTGTTTTGATGCTAGAAATTGGTGGAGAACATGTTGATTTATTCTTAGAAATATGTTGAACTTCATAAGGATTAAAGTTTAAGTAGCTTTCTTTGTATTCTATGGATTCAAGGTTGCACACCATGTGTTTGATAATTTGTCACAATGAATGAAATAGGTTTAAAAGGTGTTTGTTTGAATCTTTATTATTGGTTAGATGCTTTACTGTTGGATTTGAATTGTGTTTGCATGACTGAATGTTTAAAACAAAAGTTGTGTTTTATTTCATGTGTTGCTGAGTGTTTTCTATAAAAGTCTACCATGTGTTTGATGAATTGACTTCAAGAGATAAAACTGCTTTAAGTAAATAAAATAGTTAAGTTTTGATAAATTATGATTTGTTCTAAGAACTATATGGAGTAGACTATGGTTGTATGATCTTATGACTTATCTGAGAAGAATTTAAAGAATTGAACTATGGCTGTATGCTTGAATATGCGTAGGTTGTTTTGTACACTGTATAAGTTATATGGTCTTTTTAATTAGGGTTTTACCCATCTGTATTTATATATGTTTTATTCAAACTATGTTTATCATATGCTTACCCATATGTTTGTGTCTGTGGTTGACACCTGTGATGACCACAATTTATTTGGGCGAGCAGATGAACAGTAGTAGCTGAGCATGGAGGTTGGATTAAAGATGTGCATGGATTTGAATTGAGGATGTGATAAAGATGTTATAATTTTTATTTTATGGCCTATGATTGTATTTGGATTGTTTATTTATGGGCATGTAACATGGATTGTTTTATATTCTAATTTGTATTGATGTATTGTATTGGTATAAACCGTGGTGAGGAAAATCGTTTAGATTACGAATGAATTATTTGCAAGCAAAGTGAAAAGAATTTTCGTGAAAAATTTATAACTAATTTGATTCTAATACAAAGTGGACATGGACTTTCATATAAAATCAATCAAGCACGAGAGAGTAAAGAGAGGCGTTACATGACTCAATAAGCAACTCACATTAGATAGAGATTTACATGTTGAAGATATAAGTGGCAAAGACCTATTTACTTTGTTGTATGTAGAGTCAAGTTCACTGAAGTGGTTTGCTAATTACCGATTGATGAAAATCTCCCTGATGTTTTATCCCCATTCTATTCCATATCAAGTGGTTTGTAATTTGTGCATGATTTAGTGCTACTGTTATCTCATTTTAGATTTCGTACTGAATGAATGTACGAGTCGATTTCATTTGTTATTACTTGACAAAATCTTTGATTTAATGGTTTTATGATGTTAATATGATATAAGGTTTTTCATCCTACTTCAGGTTTTACTCTCTGTTGATGCTGTAAACTCATACATTGCTTGGGATTTGTCATTGGTACAAGGCAAGATAAATACAGTATCATTGCTGACTTGCTGTGTTGCTTCACCTTGACTGCCAAATGTTATAATATTTTCCATTGGCGTCCCTTTGTACTGATCTATTTTTTTTTTTTGTTAGGATATTGCATTTAGTTGGCTGTTTCTAAGTCCAATTGGGGAAAAAACTGTAAGTTTAAATGACATTTCTCTTTTGTGATCTGTATCATATCCTCAATTGATTTCTCTCGTTTGTTGTCTGCCTTTCGGGTTTCTCTGTTTTGGAAAAATGCCGTATTTATTCATCCATGGAGGTGACTAAAAAATTTAAGTGTCAATAGACTGATTCTTTTAGGTCATATTATACTTATGCTTTTTGTTATGTTATGCTTTTAAGAGCACTGGTTTGCGATGTTTCATTTTATAATTTAGAGTTATGCTTTATCTTTATATAAAGAGCAATAACATGCTTGTAATTGTGTGCTTGAAATGCTTCCTTATATAAAATACAGTGTTCAGTTCGTTTGCCCTTCCATATAACAACACTCTTCTCTCTCATTGCCCCACTGCCAAGAGCATTCTTTTATGAGCTTCGGTGACCTTGTTCAACAAACCACCACTTGCTGGTTACCTGAACCTCAATGGCTAGAGCTCTAGAGATCACCACCAACAGTTTTCCCCCCTTTTTTCCTTCCTTTCATTCCTTTTCTTTTCTCACCACTCTTCTTCGTCTACTTCATCTTGTTCAACTGAGTCTTTCTTTTTCTTTGGCATTTGATTACTGACAATTTCTCCAAAGATGGGAAACTTAAACTTCCTTCGTAGAAGCTTCTGAGATATGGTAAATCTTGAATTTCCAAACAATTCAGTTGCGAAAATTTTTTCTCATCTTCATGTGATTCATCCCCCTCCTTCACACTATCTATTTAATTGATTTACAATAAATTATCTCCATTTTTTGGTGTTAGTCAACAGTTCTGTTATATCCTTCGACTAAGTTAGAATGCAACACCATTAGGCTGAGGTCTTACTTCAATACCCAAAAAATTGTCTAGATTTCGTAAATCCAAAAAAACACTAACTTTGAGAAGGCTTGTGTATATTCAAAAAATTTGAAGTATTCAAGTTAAGTTTCAAGACAAGCCTTTTTCCTATTTATAACAGCTTTTTGTAATAGACTGTAATCGATTACACACGCCAAATAATCGATTAAAATGACTTATGCAATCGATTAAATTGTCACTTAATTGATTAAAGTGTTCAAGTCTTCATTCTGGGTTTCACAACGAACAAAATAGTTGATTAACCCGAGGTGTAATTGATTAAATTAGAGAAGTTTTATTTCAGAAGCAGCTTGTGTAATCGATTACAATTTATGGTAATCGATTAAAGTAGTGAAGCAAGCTTTTACAAAATAGCTTATGTAATCAATTACAATCAATGGTAATCAATTAAAACAGCAATGCACAACATTCATTTTACACTATGTAATCGATTACAAGAGTTGTGTAATCGATTAATATGTTCATCAACGCTTTTCCACTTTTAAACACGAACCAAATAATTTATTAAACCGTTGTGTAATTGATTAAAATAGTAGGATTACATTTTTCCAAAAACATTACTCAATTAATTCCTTTTTCAAAGTGTGAGTAGCTTTGATATTTTAATGAAAACATTTAAGGATGTTAATGATTATGTGCATGCAATGCAAGGATCAAAAGATTGGCCTCTCATACACTTCATTTGAATTACTATCTTCAAGGCATGTGAAAAACTCAACTTTCTTCTAAATCATAAGTTTCATTCTTCTTGTTGCTCCCCCTATATCCAACAGTATTTAACACCGCCTTCACTCGCCCAGGTGAGCAAAAGTGCATGTAAAATTCGCCTGGGCGAGCTGACTAGATTCTAGAATTTCTACTTCTGGGAAAAAATTAATTGCTCACGTTCTAGACATTATTTTGACAATCCAGAATAATGATATTACTAAAATAGGTTTTCGGGTCAAACTCATAATCACACAATTCAACACAGCTCAAACAAACTCCACATAACTTGACCTCTACACTAAGCAATTGCACATGTATAATTCACATAACATTTCAACTAATCCTAATTAATAAAGTAATCAAATTATACAAGTAATACATCACACATATATTTTAAGTTATCGAAATTTCAGGGTGTTACATAGCTTCATGTGAGGTTTCAAATGCTTGGACACAGGTTCTTGTTGTTGTTTTGTAGTTCATCAGCTTGAGCTGCCTTGGACACTTTTGGGTTCTTGTCCATGACACCAGTGTTAGTGAGATCAATGTTGACCTCATTAACAATGTTGTCGTCCACAGCTTTGGTAGCAGCTTCAACATGTACTTTAGCATCATCTTTCTTCTTATCAGTTTTTGCAGTAGTTATATCCTTTTCAAATTTCTCTCGCTTTGTCTTTGAGCATCACGGAGTTGAATCACATGATCTCTGAAGTCCCTTTCATCCATCTTCATAAGATCATAAGTAGTTTCATGGAAGATGATGGGAATTAAAGGCTCTTCAACCTGGTGTTGAAGGCATAGCTATCAGCATCCTTTGTGAAGCACACACTAGCATCATCAAAGTGATACGTGTTCATAGGATGCAACACTTGAACGAAGTCACGGTGTTTAGCATTATCGCTTCCATAATAGCTAGACAATGAAGCTTTTAACGTGTCATTCAACACAATCTGATTCCATAAGGTTTTTGCGTCAACCACATCTAAATCTTGTATCAACTTCTTACCACTGAAGAAGAAACTCCAATTTCTTGGAATGTTCACCACTTCTATCTTCATTTTCCTACTAGGCATCTCAGCATAATGATAGAGTTTGAAGCCTTTGATCTTTACTGCATCTCATATGGGTTGACAAAGGCAAACTCTATCTACAACAATCTTGATCTTAGTGGCCTTAGTGATGTGCAAACCAGGTGGATAACCAATGGCCTGGTTGCAATTATACATCTGAGCATGTAGACCACATAGCATAGAGTACTCAGAGTTGGTGAGATCTAGATCAGCTGGACTTACTGGTAAGAGCTTGGTTGGGGACATCCAGATGTTGATCTTTTCCTGCCATTAGAGGTTGTATTTCTTGAAAAGGATTCATCATGTGTTTGAAAACAGGTCCAAAGGAATGTCATTTTGAGTACTTTTTTGCTCCTTTGACCTAATTAAACATCTGGTGATACATCCATTGATGGATGAACACACCACTATGTTCTAGGAGGCAACCAAGGTGGTTTCATCTTTACGAAGTTGGAGTGAGCGTGACACGTCCATTGAGGAGTCTCAAGATGAATTATGGCATTTGAAGATAGAGCTTTGTAGGCCTTTGAAGGTGTATGCTCATATTCATATTTCATCCACTCGGAAGTAGAAGCAGGAATGAGTTTTCTGTTAACAAGCTCTAATTGCACCACTTCAGAAAAACTACTTTTCTGTGTAAGTTCTGAAGATTACCTGAAATGAATGTCAAAGGAAACCTTTGCTCATCCGTTAGAGGTATCTTTGTCTTGATGGATTTGAACTTCTCTAGATGGATAAGAGATGAGGTAGATGCTACTTTGTAAAGGATGGATGTGTTCACCTTTGTGACATGGGAGCATCGTGTGTGGTTCCACTACTTGAAAGGAGGAGTGGGTTCCTTGTCAGCTGCCTTAGAAAGAGCCCATTCCTTATCAACAATTTTTAGATTAGCCTTGGTTGCTTTGGTTTTTATTCTTCTTGGAACTTCAAAAGGGATAATTGGTTTCATGGTCACAGGTGTTACTTTGTTATTCTGGCCTTCTTAGGAGCTGTTTGCTTCTAAGTATTGACCTTCCTTTTACATAAAACAAGTTGAACATTATCAGCATCACTTTCCTCCTCTTCTTTCCTGTATGATTGTCCTCTTCTTCCCTATATGATTGTTTTCTTTCTCTTCTATTGCCCCCTCATAATTTTTTAAATCTTTTTGGTAATATCAAAGTTGTTTAGACCTTTATCTTCATCGGCTATGGCTTTGGCCCATCTCTTTTGCTTCCTTCTATTGATAACTTCCTTGTCTCTTTTTGAGTAAGATCAATCACAACCTTCATATCCTTCAAATTTGCTTTGATGAACTTCTACTATTTGGCAACAACAAAACCTTCGTCTGATGGTATGCTTGGAATCCTCGCCCATCATATCAATCACATGATAAATTCTTTGATCCCACATAATCTTGTTCATCAATGTTGCATAATATATGTTGTCCAATCCTCATAGATCCCTTAAATTTCAAACTTATGTAAATCTGACAGAGCACGGGTGGAAGTATGTGGATGGAAATATGGAATGGGATACTAAATTGAGGCATGTTTGGTGAATGAAAATAAAAGAAAAAAAATGAATTGATATAATAATTTTGAATTAAAGAGAATATAAAAACATAGATTCCACATTATCTTACAATTATTTATTTTCTTTTTCACTCCTTTACTCTACAAACAAATATATCCTTGGCGGGCGAATTCTTTATGTACCAGTGCCATTTTTTTGTTATTATACATTAATTACCATTTCTATTTTTTTTTCTTTAGTCCTTATAAAAAATATTCGAGCATTTTTCTGGAATCTAAACTCAACTCAATTCTTTAACTATCAAGTGTTACAAAGAGTCAAGGCGATAACATCAAAGATAGTGGTATTATTTTGAACTCTTCTATTAAAGAGTGTTTAACATCATCGTGCACTGTGTCAAATTAACTATTTTCTTCTATATCTGTTTTTCCTTCGGAAGATGACTAATTCTGATATTAAACAAAACAAACGAGTCCAACGAGCTAGAGCTACATAAGCTAACTTTGCATTTCCAGCCTAACAATGTGATGTGTACAAAAACCCCACGGCAAAGATAGTATCCTCATTCACCAAGTTCGATATACACCAATAGCTCTGCTCTCATGATGCTATCAAGCAATTCGTATACAGCAACCTAGCCCTTACAAAATAAGCTCAGCAATAAATAGCACAATAAGTTATTACAATATACTAGCTTCATCTGATCCAACATAACCTTTGGACTACCTAATTTTGGACATAGGACACATCCTATCACAAACAATGAATCACATCAAAAAACGGTTGATATTGACAGAAATCTCCCTTACCCAACAATGTTATACATAGAAGTTTTAAAAAACAGATGCAAATATGGTCACAACATCAATGTTTTAGAAGTCCCCAAGATTACAATTTCAACAACATTTAGCCATAAGAATGTAGATATAAATTACAAGAACAATTCCTTCCGTAGATTTAAAAAAACTAACGAAAACACTCCAGATTTTGATATAAGCCTAAGGTTTCTTCTTCCAACATATTAGAAAACACATAAAGCAGACAGAAATGCAACATTTATAATTTGATTACAAAAACTAAAAACATATTTCAGGCAAAAGAAAACAGGGAACCATCAGAAACCAGAATTTTATCCCCAAATGCTATAAAAGCAGTACGGTCCGCATCATGGTTGGGGTTAAGAAACCCCCCATCACATGGTTCCCTCATCCAATGTGGTTTCTAATCACATATCACTTGAAGTCAAATTAATTAAAAAATGAAACACATAACAAAAACTAAAACAGAGAATTAAAAACAGATAAGAATACTTGGATTTGATTAAAGGGGAAGAGCTCAGATTGAATATGGGTATGAGAAAATTATCAGCACTGAAACATCAGAGTGGTGCATGACTTTCTCTAGATCTCATCACAGCCCAAAAAATTCAGAGTGTCATTCAAAAAAACCGAAATATCAAGAAAGCAAAAACACAAAAAGAATAAGAACGAGAGATTGAGAAATCTGTATGAAAGATGACGGAGGAGGCAGAGTTACAGGGTCGCTTATATAAGAGAAACGGAGAAACCCTAATGCACTATTTGAAAGCCCATTGATATTTGACAGATTTAACCCTATTAGGTTTTCTATTTAGGGAAAAACTTTATACACCCAGAAAAAACTAATACACTATTCCGGAACAGTGCATTTCCAAAAATACCCTCACTTTTATTACGCTTCATATATACGAATTCGTAAATTCGTAAAATTCTTGCGGATTCATAAATCCGTAATTTTTTTTTGAGTCATACTTGGACAATCCGTATGGACCATACGGATTACCCAATCCGTATGTAAGTTTTTTTTAAGTTAAAAAATATTTTTCCAAATAACGACGCGTGTAGGTTTTAAACTTGTAACCTTCAGGTTATTAACACAACACTTCAACCATCTGAGCTAGTAAGTCAATTATGCTAAAAGTCAATTAATGTTGATACATATAACATTAAATTTTTTAATGTATAAATAACGTATAAGTTTACATATTAAATTTTGTAACAATTAATTTTGATCTAATAATTAAAGTATTTTTTACATATAAAAATCATAATTTTAAACAAAAATCATAATTTTAATAAAAATTTGCAGGTCTAATTAAAATTATATTTGTATTTACAGGTTAAATTAAAAATTATATTTGTATTTATAGTTTATTAAACTTGCAAATTTTTATTAAACTTATGATTTTTATTTAAATCTATGATTTTTATATGTAAAAAATACTTTAATTATTATATTAAAATTAATTGTTACAAAATTTATTATATAAACTTATACGTGTGTTAAATGTACATTAAAAAATTTAATGTTATATGTATCAACATTAATTAACTTTTAGCATAATTGACTTATTAGCTCAGTTGGTTGAAGTGTCGTGTTAATAACCTGAAGGTCACAGGTTCGAAACCTACATGTGTGACTTAAAAAAAAAAACTTACGGATTGGGTCAATCCGTATGGACCATACGGATTGCCCAATCCGCATAACTTAAAAAAAAACTTACGGATTTGCGAATCCGTAAGGTTCATACGGATTCACAAATCCGTAAGAATCTTACGGATTCATGAATCCGTGCTTGTATAAAGCGAGGGTACTTTGGGAATTTAAAAAATTGGAATGGTGTATTAGTCTTTTGCTGGGTGTATAAAGTTTTTCCCTTCTTTTTAACACCTATACAAGGAAATGCTCCCGTCCATCTATCATCATCCACCACACGGCCCAAAACCTTGTGAGTCCTTCTAAATAATTTAACTCACAATTTAATATCTTTAATTAAGTTGAAATAATTCTACAAATCACGTGTTTGGTGATATCTTTCTAAATAATTTTAGCAATGTCTGACAAAATAATAATAATTTTAATAATTTGAAAAAAAAATCAAAGAAAAAAAAAGAAAGAAAAACACTCTATGAGAAAATAAAAAAGTATATATTTTTTTAGATACTAAAAAGTATAATAGATCATACTCGCCAACAAAAAAATCATTTTCTTAGATAAAAATGGTTTTAAATACTAAATTAAAAAATATTCAAATTCAATTTTTTTGAGAAATAATTACAAAAATTATTTATATTTTAAAAGCTAACCTAATGCTGAAGGAAATTTTAAGGAATGTAAAAAATGACAATAAAAATAAAAGAAAACTATCAATTTAATGGTTCAACTGTAGTTAAATCGCGGTTGAATCCATTTTATATTTTTAATATTCTTTAATATTGTAAGTAATAAAATAAAATAATATCATAAAAAATTAGGATCTAAATAATTATAAATTAGTATAAATAACTAAATTATATGTTTCATAAGATAAAAATTAATAATAGTTGACAAAATAATTGATACTTATTTGAAATATTTAAGTATGCATTTTTATTTATCTTAAAAATATTTAAATCAAATTAAAAATTTAAAAAAAAAATTAAAAAACAATTTAAAAACAATTCTTTATACAGGTTTTCACTAGCTCTGGATTAGTTTAATGGGTTCTTTACCAGTTCTTAAATGCCCCAATTTGTTGGAGTGTTCAGATTGGCCACCAAACTGATTCTCGATTCAACCGGTTGAATTGGTCGAACTCATAAAATTTTTGTAAGGAGTTATAAACAACGATTTCATTCCTTACAATGACCACACATTCAATAACATTAAAGAGTACGATTATAGCTTTTAGGCTTAATTATAAAGTTGGTTTCTTACTTATAATTAAAAGTTCAATTGGATTCCTCAATTATTAAAAAGTTCAATAAGGTTTTGTAATTATTTAAAAACACGATAATCATATCCTTCTCGTCAACTATGTTAGTTTGATTGACAAAATTGACATTTTTACATCGGTTGTCAAGTGTCAATGTAACCGATGCAAAAATGACGTCCTTATTAAGATATGTGACTGATGTAAATAGACATTTTTACTTTGGTTCCAAATTCTCCCAATAGTGTTTTTAAACAATATTGTTTTAAGGCAATTGTTTGACATTTTGATGGCAATACCAGGTCTTATTAAGTTAAAAAAAAAAACTATATATAGGGAAGATAAATTCTTCAAGAATTATAATGCAAAAATGTGGAAATAGGTGTTGATTAAGAAGATTTACCATTTATGGAGTAATGGGTTGGGATCTTGTAGAGTGACATTTTCACTTAATGAGATTTCAACCATTAAAATTATTTAACTGATTTTTAAAAATGTGTAAAGATGTGCATAAAATTTATCAATGGATGAGGTGAACGCATTTTACTCTCTCGTGCTAATTCTAATGGGGAGAATCCATTCCCACATAATATGATATTAGAAATTTTCTTCAATCTTAATTGCATTGGGGAGATAAGGGTGAATAGCCTTTGATTTATGCATTCACTAACAATTTAATCGCTGTATTTTTTAAATGACCAATTCAGTCTACAGATGTCCTTCATTATAAGCCATGTTTGTGGTGGACTAATTTGTCAGTAAATAGTATTATTTTAGGACCACTCTAACATTAAGTGTCACACTTTAAGAACTAAATTGTTAGTTTGTTTAATGGTTAGACAAATTTGTCGCAACATTTGTACATTTATGTACTAGATTGGTCATTTAGAAAATATAGGAACTAAATTATCAATGAATATGTAGTTCTAAAAACTAAATAAGCTATTTACATAGTGTGATAATGATGTTGCAAAAGCTCTTAAATCGTGCAAGACTTTGAAGATTACATGGTTATAAAAGACTAAACTTAATCTAGGAAAATGAATTCACACAAGTATTTATACTTTAACATCCACCAGTTTTCTACTAACTTTTTATACATGTGTTTCACTCACTGCTCAAGTAACAGTAAAACCACATATGTTCCCTACAATTGGAATCATGTAGACATTAAAAACTTCACTTGGTTTTTACATGGAACTTTAGCTAATACTTTTTTAAAAAAACATAGAAGTTTAAATGCATGCAAGTATCCCACACAAAGCAGTGTCCTGACATATATTGCATGGATCAATGCATACGGACAACATGTATACGACCAAAATCATTTCAACCAAAATCTACATATATTTCTATGCCCATATTGATTACTAAAATTTATAATTCATATATTTCATATTAATGAGTTACTAACTACAAGAACATGCAAAACTGAATTTTTCAAGAAAACAAAATCCCATTTTTGTATTTTTACACAATTATTTTGATCATTCCTTATTAAGAAAGAGACTATTCAAGTTAAATTATTCATTATAGTTTGTCATTTGTTATAATTGTCCTTTAAAAGCTCTATCAATAACAATATTTTCATATCAAATGTTTGTTTGTTTTGTAAATGTCCATTTTTTTGAATTTGAAGTTGATCCTTGTATCCTGCCATTTCCTTATCCATGAATCATTGCCATTCCCTATAAATGATATGTAGTCTTTGTATGGTTTCCTCACTAAGTTTTCTTCCAAGTTATTTGAACTCGATTTTTTTTCTAGAGGAGATAATTTTGAAATGACTTTAGCGGTTGACACTTTGTGTGAGGTTACAAATGTCAAACAAATGTGGGGAATTAAGGTAAAGGTTATTTGGATGTGGTCAATGTCCCTAGTTGATGACCTTGCCAAACCTTATGAAATTGAAATAGTGTTACTTGACAAAGAAGTAAATTCGAATGTATATTAACCATGATTATAAAAAAAATTATTGTAAACTGATTTTTGTGTTATTGTATTAACTATCATTTCTCACAATGAGGTAAGATTCAATCAATTATTCAAAAATCGATGATGAAAAAGTTCAAGGATCTTATCAGGAGAATGAGACCTACTTATGAGCTTCTTTGGTATCACTAGTAATGGTGGATCTTATAAGACCACAGATCACACATTTAAATTAAATTATTATTTCATGCCAAAACAACAGTTGTTAAATGCGGCAACATTATAATACTATTGAATGCTTTTAACCCGACGTCATCAAATCATATTAATGACACTAAGGACAATGTGACTAATCTCATTGGTAGGGTCATTTTTTTTTTTTTTTGCATATGAACTTTACTACCATGATATTATGGTGCTATACTTGTGAATTACAATAATTTAAGTAATTTATGTTTTTTTTTATTTAATTTAATACCATGATGTTTCACATTAGTGTTTAAAACTAGATGTTATTGACATTTTAAAGGTTGTCTCGACTGAAAAATCCTATGAGAGATATGAAAAATTATCTAGAAGAAGTCAAGTTCAATTGCAAGATGACATGTATGTACCCTTTATATATATAAGTATATTGTAACATCCCAATTTTCTTAGACTGGGAAGTTCTATGTAGAAATTGTTTGTTTGATTAATATGCAGTGCAGTAGTATTATTCTTAGTGAAATCATCATATAAGAGATAGAATCATCATTAAACAGTTATGTGCCTTAGATTAAAGTCCTGAGTCTTGGGATCAATGATTTAAATATAGAGAACCCTTAACTAAAAACCATTAGTCAACTATAGTTTGGAAAGTCACAGAAAGGAAATCCCTCATTAATGAGAGTTTAGTAATTAAAGTCTTTTAGGCCAATTAGACATATTTATACTAACTAATGGAAGTTTAGAACATGAACGAGTCTAGATGTGAGAAACTATTAATTTAAATAATTAAGGAGAAGGAAAATTAATTTCTCATTTGTTTCAATTATTTTTGGCAAAGATTAATAGAAAAAATTAATACAACTTATTACTCTAGAATTAATTTAGAAGTTAGAATTAATTAGGGACTACTTGAGAACTTAATCCCCTAAGTGTAGTTCATTTGAATAGGAAAAAGACAGGGAAAAACCTAGGAGCCCACATGTGGGGCCCACTTAACCTAACTTTCCCCTATAAAAAAGTAAGCAACTCACCCCCTTGCTATTTTCGCCAGCCAAGAGAGAGAGGAGCCCAATGCTTTTCTCTTCTTCTCTTCCTCCATTGTTGAGAGCTCAAGTCCTTAGAGGTGTAGGTGAGTATCTCTTTGCATGTTCATCTCCATTTTCTTCTCCTCTTGAAGATAGAGTGCTCATTCTCTTCCCTTTCAACCTCCATCCATGTTCATATTTAGGAGAAGCTCAAAATTCTAGCTCAACCTACACTCATTTTTTTTGCTTCCTTGATTCAACAAGAGGTAAGAGAGGAGTATTCGATTTCTTAGGACCCATGCTATGTTGCTAGGCACTTGAACTTCATTTATATGATGATTTTTGCACGTTGAACACAAATCCCGTAATCTGGATGTGACATTATGTTTGATGTGAATTGAATTTGTGAATTCTAAGTTCAAAATCGAGTTCCTTGACCTCAAAAGCCTTGGAAATCGTATATGATATGTCTCATTTGAAGTTGTGTAGCCTTGAGAATTTAATTTTCAAGTTAGGGCAAAATATGCGCTTCTTATACATGTATTGAGAACTTTTGAAATTGGAGTTGGAATCTGTTGATATGGAGCTCAAAATCAAAATTATTGGGTTCAATAACCTAGGTTTAGACATAAAGACACCCATTTGAGTTAGTATAGCCTATGGAACCATAATTTCAAGTTTTGTTCTTTTTCGGTAAATACTGCGTTGTTTTAAATGAATTGTACATATGGGCTTCGTTTCTATAGATTTTGACCATGAGATTGAGTTTCTTATGTTTGAAACATGGGATTTGATATAAAATTTGCATGAAATGAATTTCTACAACTCTTGATATTTAGGAAAGAAGTTTGTGAATTTTAGAGGTCAAGTGCAAGGGATTTTCAAAATATGACCACATAGGATGGAATTTTGTAGGATTTTGAGTCCAAAACTGAATTCCTTACATTCAAAAACCTTGAGAAACATATATGGTTTGTCCCAATTGGATTTCTACATCAATGGGAATGTTGATTTTGAAAGTGGGTAATTAGGTGCAATTCCAAATGAGAAAGTGTCTTTTATGTGTCGAATTACATAGAAAATATGATATGAATTATGGATTGAATTGCTTGCTTTGATTGAGAATTATTATGTGAAACTATTATAATTAAATGTTGTAAGACCAAGTGAGTGTGGCCACTTGGCAAGGCATGTTGCATGATTTGGATTGTCATGATTAGATGTTGTGAGACCAAGTGAGTGTGATCACTTGGCAATACACGTTGCATGATATAAACTTTTATGATATTGATCATGAATTGTTGTACTTTGGGATTTGGTCCAGGGGTGTCCGACCCTTGGCAAATTTTATTTGGATGTTTTGTGATGAATTAGTATTTTGGGTTGGTAGTTATGGATGTGCAAGTGGTCTTGTCCACTTAAAGGTCCATTTGATGATGACCCTAGAGAAGGAAGATCTGTGTATTTTTCAAAAACCCAACAACTATTTATAATAAACTGTTGTAATTGAATGTAATCAATTAAATCGCCAATGTAATTGATTAAAACCACTAATGTAATCGATTAAAAACAAATTCAATAAATTAAAATGTTCTTGAGCTTTCTGGAAAAGATATATGAGCAAAGTAATCGATTAAATCACCATGTAATCGATTAACACAGAAAGTCTTGTTTTCCAAAACGCGCCAAGTAATTGATTACCATAAATCGTAATCGATTATCACAGGAAGACATTTTTGTGACTTTGTGAAGTATAATCGATTATTATTCTACTACAATCGATTAAAGTGTTCTTGAATCTTTTTGGAAAAGATTCATGAGCAATGTAATCGATTAATTCATTATGTAATTGATTAACACAGGAAGTCATGTTTCAAAAACAAGCCAAGTAATTGATTACCACCATATCGTAATCGATTATCACAAGAAGACTTCAATTGTGATTTGTGAAGAGTAATCGATTTCCATATAGTTGTAATCGATTAATATGTTCTTTAAAGCTTAAGTAATAGATTACCATTAGCTAGTAATCGATTAAAGCAGTACGGAATTGTTTTTCCAAAACAAGCTTTGAACACTTTGGCTTTTTCAATGCAATCATGAATACTTTAAAATCTTGTTCACAATACATATGTCTTTTGTAAAACCATGAATGCAAGCCTGATAAGTGCCACATTTCAGTAAAATTCATGTTTCAAATACTGGCACTTATCTTTTGATTTCATTAACTTAGCTTATAAATTTCCCTAAACCTAGTTAAATAACATCTAGTACTTGTTTTTACGTTGTTTTGGAAGATTAATCCAATCATGTTTTGCATTTTGATAGACTCCGTAGATTTTCGAAGCTTCGAAGAAAGCAAACCAAGCAAGGAAGACTTACATAGCAAGAATGAGAGGTGCAACAAGCATTCCAGGCCCAGAAACCGACATGGCCCAAAGCTTTCTTCAATACTAAGTTTTAAGCTCGCCTAGGCGAGCTCCCTAAGGCTAATTTGGTCGCCCAGGCGAGCCATAAGTCCCCAAAAGATAACTTAAGCTCGCCCAGGCGAGCAAAACATGAAGGAATTGGCCGCCTGGGCGAGTGGAAGCATACAAGACTTGCATCTATAAATAGGCCATGGACTCTTGAGAGCAAGGCATGTTCCTAGGACCAAAATAGCTCCTTAATTCATGTTTTATGCTTAGGATCCTTCCTAGTTTAGAGTAGAAGGTTAGGGAAGTGAGGAAAGTGACTTTTTGTAAGTGGAGACTCTGCCGAAAAGAGGATCGACGACAAGCTACTTCGCCAGTGATTCTCTTGAGGAAGCCCTTCCGATGCTCGCTTAAGCTTCTCTAGGATTGGACCTACTCTTCTTATCTCTATGCTCTTTTAATTTCTATGCGTTATCCTATTTCTTATTGGTGACTTTATTCTATGCTTAATGCTTGATTCTAATTGATCACTAGTTTCATGAACTTAACCCTAAAGGTGACTGGAAAGTAAATTTAGGGTTTGAACCGAATAATTTCACTCATCACGTTGCGTTGCTAGGAATAGGGCATAACGTTTTGATCTCATTGAACACGTGAACATAATCTTAATGCTTGGATATTTAATTAAATATGCGAGGAATCGGTATTTAGTAAAATATCCTTAGGACTTTAATTGCGAGGAATCGAATCAGGGTTACTTAAACGTGTGCGTCAATAAGAATAGAAAAATATTGCATAGGTAAAAATTAATCGAAGGGATAAGTAAGACGAAATCCAATCCTACGCTTTCCTTGACTTGAACTCGTTTATTTATTTCAGTAAATTTATCTTTGTTTTACGATACAACATCAAACAAATGAACCTTCGCTTTAATCATCTGTACATAGACTATTAAATTGGTAACGATTTAAACTAACCAAAGTAAACTCAAATCTCTGTGGAGACGAACTTTATAAAATTGTAACTTGCAACGATAACACGGTGCGCTTGCCGTAAATTCCTAATAAAGCCAATGAATGATATTTATGCAAATGCAAAGGATCATAGGATGAAACTCTTATCCATCTAAGAATTACATATGTCTTCAATTGAATGGCATGTAAAAGCTAAACTTTTCCTTGACTAAGATCCTCAACAACTTGATCCTCTTCAAGCTCTCCCTGTTAGAATTGAAGAAGTTGAGGCAAAGGATTCAAGATGATTAAAGCAAATGAATTTTGATGTTTTACATGCCCAATCAATTTGATGGCATATGTAATTTTTGTTTAAGCTTGGTTCATTAGATAAAGCTTTATAATCCTTATTAGCTTTTGATAATTCATGCATTCATACATTCATTTGAATAGAATTAATCATGTGGTAATAATCAAAGTCATAGAAATTCATTTGGGCAAGTAGGAATTGTATAAAACATTTTCTCACTGCTTTAATCGATTACATTGGTGAAATAATCGATTACAACATGTGTATGTTTTCTGGAAAATGTCTTATGAAACATTTTTAATCGATTACCATTGGTTTGTAATCGATTAAATGAGCTTTACATAGAATTAGAAACTTTCTGTGATAATCGATTATCTTGAGAAATAATCGATTACATAAACTTCTGCATAATTTTACACAGCATGTTCATCTGGTTTAATTGATTACCAGATGTTTGTAATCAATTAAATGTGCATTGCTAAGTTTTAGATGTTGATTTGAGGGGGAGCTAAATGAAGATCAAGTGAAGATTCAAGCAAGGTTCAAGACTTGAAGGTATTGGCTTTCAACATGGATCAAGATTTGAAGAAGTGATGTTTTTGATTTAAATGTAAAAGGTCTGAAGGCATTGTGATGATCCAAGTTTTAGTTACATATCATTCATACATTATACAAGCATTGCATCATATAAGTCTTTAAGTAATTGATCTGAAACTGAAGGAAAAGCTAAATACTTTGGAACAATAGCCTAGCACTGCTTTAATCGATTATTGAATTGAATGAATCGATTATTTTGTTCATAAGTTTTCTGGAAAATCAAACATGAACACTTTAATCGATTATTCCATCGTATTAATCGATTACATGAAAATCAACATACTTAGGATTTAGCCTTGTGACTGGTTTAATCGATTACCATGATATTGTAATCGATTACATGCTTGTTTAGAAAAATACAGTCACTCTGGCTTAATCAATTACCACTCATTGTAATCGATTATATAGTTTAAATCATGTTTTACACTCACGTTGGTTTAATCGATTACGGTGGATTGTAATCGATTAATCAACACTATCCAGATTTAGGCTTGCATTGGCTTAATCGATTACCATGTAATGCAATCGATTATTTTACTAAAATGGAAATTTTGCTTAAACTGATGTAATCGATTACACCACGAGTTAATCAATTATTTGACCCGTTTGTTGAAATTCTGGAAATCCAAAAGTCGCTTTTAATCGATTACAGGAGCGTCTGGAGCTTATTTAATCGATTATTTTAGTTACGAAAATAACTATATATATAACGCTTGCCTTTTGTGATACAACACAACAGAGATTGAGATTGATATTAAAACTTTTCGATGTTCTGAGCTTTCTAAGAAATCAATAAGGCATTCTTCTAGGTTATTTGAGCTTTGCTTCCATTAAGTCATCCATGGGTTACTAGTTCTGTTAGTGAAGCAAACTACTTTTTCACAAAGGTCTAAGAAAACTGTTCTGCATATTTGACTTGCATTCAACCTGAGTTTTATCATTCATTTGCATTTCAATCTTGGATCATCAGGTGAATCCTTTCCTAATTCTTTGTGGGTATTAAGTTTTCTGTAGTAACTTTGTATTTTGTTGATTCTATTGTATTTGGGTTTTCTTGTAAGAGGGGATAGTGTTTCTCCAAGGGAGATAGGTTTTCTCCAAAGACAACTGAGTAGGTTTCTCAGTGTGGGTTTAGCTTTTAAGGATCTAATAGGGTTTTAGATCTCTGAACTTCCTCTAGGGTTGAGGAAGAGAAGCTTGTAATTGCTTGTAAGAAACATAATTGCAATAGTGGAACTCTACTCTAGTGTTGAGTAGAAGAAACTGGATGTAGCCTCATAGGTTTTGAGGTGAACCAGTATAAATCTTGTCTCTTGATTTATATTCTGCAGTTTACAT
>PYAF01002613.1:249767-262594 GCA_007407185.1 Glycine tomentella
ATTGGCTTTCTGGGCTGTTTCCCACGCCCCAGGCGTGGGATCCCACGCCTCAGGCGTGGAACTTCAGAAAACTCATAAATCAATTTATTTCATCGTTTCTCAAGCCTTTCTCTTAGGGATTCTCAAGTATCACTATAAACCTTTATCCTAGGCTTAATCTAAGCTTAATTACATGCTTAGAAATACCAGGCATTACAGTAGTTGTTGTGCACAAAGTATTTGGCTCAAGCAGCAATTACAAGACTATGGAGTAGAGTTAAAGGAGATCCCACTGCTGTGTGACAACACAAGTGCGATTAATATTTCAAAGAATCCTGTGATGCATTCAAGAACAAAGCACACAGAGATTAGACATCATTTTATAAGAGATCATGTGCAAAAAGGTAACAAAAAGGTAGAATTTATTGATACACATCATCAACTTGCTGACATTTTCACAAAACCTCTACCTAAGGATAGATTTTACACTCTTAGAAATATGCTAGATATCCTTGATGAACATAACATATGCTAGCATGTTTGTGATATGTCTCATATGCAATTTTAAATGCCCAATTGCCTTATTATTGCTAAATCAATATGAAAGTTGTATTACAATCAAAAAGGTCTGATTTTATACAATGAAAGATGTATTTTTATTAATATGCTCTGTATCTAAGAATTGAAAGATGTGCAACATGTTATAAAACTCTGTTTCCCGATATTCGTGCTGTAATAATCGATTAAGAGTCGAGATAATCAATTATTTTCATTAAAACACATGTTCTGTTTGAAAAATTGGCCCATATAATCTATTATATAGGAGTCATAATCGATTACTTTTCATAAATAGTAAAATGTGCTACTCTGGGATAATCGATTACCTATCGGGATAATCGATTAGAATACTTATGATTCTGGTTAGAAAATCTAGGGGCTCTGGAACAATCGATTACCACATGTGTTAATCGATTAAAATGATCATAGCTTTGTTTGAATTGTTATTCATGGCCATATAATCGATTACTTTACCAAGTTAACCGACTACCTATCATCTTCAACCTCTGGCCAACTACATAGTAATCGATTACACTATGGAATAATCGATTACACTGAATAATCTCTATTTTGATTGCTCTGGAATAATCGATTACATTGCGATATAATTGACTATTAAGGCTATTATCTGAAATTTTGAAAGTTTTCATGTGCTAATAAAACTGCCCAATCAGTTTCTCTACAACTCCTAATGCATTTAAATCGTCTCTACAGTTATAAATTTTTTAAACAGCCTAATCTTCTCTATAAATAGTCATAGATAATCTTAGGAACATCTACAGCTAATCTCTCTTTCATCTCTAGCCTAAATCTTTCTTATCCAAAATATCATGGTTGAAACTCCAACTAAAAGTGTTAGGAAGTCTCAAAAGAACGTTTGGAGCATCATTTGTTTAACAAGGATTCAAGGCTGAGATCATGCTAGAGCTTCAAGAGTATAACAAAGCTGAGATTTGTGAAGTCTTAGAAGACTTTAGGAAAAGGCTGGATGTTACTAAAGCATGTATAAATGATAAAGTATCAGCAAACTTCTAGCATTCATTAGATTTTGTCTGGTCTGTTTTCTAGATTTAGTGTTTGTCTGATCTGATAAGAAATAAACTTCGATCTTTGTTAGATTTAGTGTTTGTCTGATCTGATAAGAAATGGATTAGTTTGTTTAGGATTTCATATTGTATTATCCATTATACTATCTAAGTAATGAAAATCATGTTTTCTTTATGTTTCTATGTATTCTGTTTTTCAAGTTCTTATTTCAGCATCTAAATGTACTCCTTAGCCTATATTAATGAAACTTATGCTTTTTGGTTATCATTTATCCACTGTGCATTTAATTTTTGACTTTAAAAAGCCAAATAGGGGGAGAATAATTGAAAATCAAATGCGAACGAGAGTGCTCTGCATCATACTCTATTCACCTTTGTTTTTCGAGTCATTTTTTAACTAAAAATTCAGTTGCATATACTGATAAATTTAGGGGGAGTTAAGAACTGAAACTACTTGCTATTGATGCTTATATGATAGGAATGAATAATGAATGAAGCTCAGATATCTTTAACACCTGTTCTTGGAAAGAATTTTTTAAATTTTCAAGTGGTAAGCAACGTGCAGAAATATTCAAAGCTTTTCCATTAAATCACAAAGACCCATTGCTTTTCAATGTGAGATTTGGCATGTTTAAAGCCAAAAAAGGGGAGATTGTTGATTTGAGGGGGAGCTGAATGAAGATCAAGTGAAGATTCAAACAAGGTTCAAGACTTGAAGGTTTTGGCTTTCAACATGGATCAAGATTTGAAGAAGTGATGTTTTTGATTTAAATGTAAAAGGTCTGAAGGCATTGTGATGATCCAAGTTTTAGTTACATATCATTCATACATTATACAAGCATTGCATAATATAAGTCTTTAAGTAATTGATCTGAAACTGAAGGAAAAGCTAAATACTTTGGAAAAATAGCCTAGCACTGCTTTAATCGATTATTGAATTGAATGAATCGATTATTTTGTTCATAAGTTTTCTGGAAAATCAAACATGAACACTTTAATCGATTATTCCATCGTATTAATCGATTACATGAAAATCAACATACTTAGGATTTAGCCTTGTGACTGGTTTAATCGATTATCATGATATTGTAATCGATTACATGCTTGTTTAGAAAAATACAGTCACTCTGACTTAATCAATTACCACTCATTATAATCGATTATATAGTTTAAATCATGTTTTGCACTCACGCTGGTTTAATCGATTACGGTGGATTGTAATCGATTAATCAACACTATCCAGATTTAGGCTTGTACTAGCTTAATCGATTACCATGTGATGCAATCGATTATTTTACTTAAACGGAAATTTTGCTTAAACTGATGTAATCGATTACACCACGGGTTAATCGATTATTTGACCCGTTTGTTGAAATTCTGGAAATCCAAAAGTCGCTTTTAATCGATTATAGGAGCGTCTGGAGCTTATTTAATCGATTATTTTAGTTACGAAAATAATTATATATATAACCCTTGCCTTTTGTGATACAACACAACAGAGATTGAGATTGATATTAAAAATTTTCGATGTTCTGAGCTTTCTAAGAAATCAATAAGGCATTCTTCTGGGTTATTTGAGCTTTGCTTCCATTAAGTCATCCATGGGTTACTAGTTCTATTAGTGAAGCAAACTACTTTTTCACAAAGGTCTAGGAAAGCTGTTCTGCATATTTGACTTGCATTCAACCTGAGTTTTATCATTCATTTGCATTTCAATCTTGGATCATCAGGTGAATTCTTTCCTAATTCTTTGTGGATATTAAGTTTTCTGCAATAACTTTGTATTTTGTTGATTCTATTGTATTTGGGTTTTCTTGCAAGAAGGGACAGTGTTTCTCCAAGGGAGATAGGTTTTCTCCAAAGACAACTGAGTAGGTTTCTCAGTGTGGGTTTAGCTTTTAAGGATCTAATAGGGTTTTAGATCTCTGAACTTCCTCTAGGGTTGAGGAAGAGAAGCTTGTAATTGCTTGTAAGAAACATAATTGCAATAGTGGTACTCTAATCTAGTGTTGAGTAGAAGAAACTGGATGTAGCCTCATAGGTTTTGAGGTGAACCAGTATAAATCTTGTCTCTTGATTTATATTCTGCAGTTTACATCATATCTTGTGTGAATGATATCTTGTGTATTGTGTTTCTTCTTTGTAAGGTTGATTCTTGAGTATTACGAATCTTGGATTGATTTTGGATAAAGTTTTTCAATTGATTTTGTGATAAAGATCCAAAGGGAATTAAACTCTGATTTTAAACTCTGATATTGTTGAAAGAAAATTTTAATTTACCAAGGTTAACCAATTCACCCCCTTCTTGGTTAAGTGTGAGTGGTTCTTATTTTCCACATTAGACATGGTCTATGTTAATCAATTAAATAGGAACTTAATCGATTACATGTGTGCATTGAAAAACTGAGTTCATCTGGATTAATCGATTACAAGATGACTTAATCGATTATTTTGTTTGTGACAAATTTCCAGATTTCTGATGAATACTTTAATCGATTATCCGATTAAAATAATCGATTACAATAGTTAAAATAATCGACTACATTGACGAATTAATCGATTACAGTTAGTTAAAACAATTTTTTTTATAAATAGAACAACTAGGTTTGTGTTAGACTAAGTGAGAAAAACAGAGATACTTGTGCAAGCCTTGTGATAGACACATTCTAAAGCTCTCAAGAGTACCCAAGGCTGAGATTAGTGAGATAATCAAATATGATGAGTATCATGGAGAGTTACTTGTGTTTTTAGTGTTGTTTCTCAAAGATTGAAAATTGTTCAAGCTAGTGCTAAAAGAAAGTCATCAAGAAAGAGTTATATTCATCTGTTGCATATAATCTCAGGTTGATTGCATCATTCATATCATTGTAAATTGTTGAGAATTATAAGGTGATATCTTTCTTGAACATAAAGCTTGATTTTGGTTTATATTTGTTTTGTAATTGTGTTGTATTTCCGTATAACATTTGTATTCTTTAAAGCTTTTTCTAGAAAGGATTTCTAGAGGAAAGAACAGAGAGGGGATCTCTGGTTCTTGATCTTTTGAAAAGTCTATAGGGGGTAGATTTTGAATTTTACCTAGGGAGGATAAGAGAGATCATTTGTAAGCTTGTAAAGAACATATATTTGTTATAGTGGAACTCTAACCAAGATTTGGTTGGAAGAAAACTGGATGTAGCCTCCGGGGTTGAGAGGTGAACCAGTATAAAATCTTGTGTGTTTTAAGATTTTAGTTTATATTTCATTAAATTCTTGAAGTATAGAATTTGTTCATCATACAAACTTGGTTACAGCACAAGAGTGATTTGATTGGTGAAGTAAATTGTTTTCTAAATTGGTTTTGAATAGATACGATCCTTTTGAAGTCTTCCGCTATTATAAATTTTGAAAGGAAATTTTAAAACTCTGAGGTAAAACCAATTCACCCCCCTCTTGGTTTATTTGCATAAGTGTTCATTGTATTTTCACTCCCTGTTTCTAACATTTTTCTCTTAGTCTTTCTTTTAGTTTTGCTTAGGAGTGCAAAAGATAAAGTGTGGGGGAATTTAATTTTTAGTATAGTTTTTTTATATTCTTCTTAGCTTATTTTACTTCTCTTGGATTCTTATTTTCTTACTTTAACTTAGTTTTGGTCTTAGGCAAATAATTGAGCTTAATTGATAATTGTTGCTTATTTTTAGATTTTGTGCTTACTTGACCTATCTTCCTTGTGTAGGACCTATAGGATTCTACAGAACTCCAAATAGAGCATATGAGTAGTCCTTGGAAAGCTAAGAAAAAGAGCTACAATTTTGTCAGAGACAAGCGTGGATTAATTCTTCCAATTTGAGGGTCAAATTAGGCTTGGATGTTAGAACCTCTACACTCGAGTTTTGGGCTGTGAAGATTGATGTAATTAATATAATTAGTTAGTTTAGATGGACCTAATCAGAGCCCATTCCTTCATTCTATTCAATCACTATATATTAGTGTAGCTAGGAGTTATTTGAGGACACAAACAAAAAATAGAGTTTCTAGCTTCTTGTGCAAGTTTTCATAATTAAAATCTTTTCTCTCTTTTTCTCTCAACTGTTCTTCATTGTTCTTTATTTTTCTTCTTCCTTTCATCCCTGTTCTTCTATTTTTCTCACACAAATTTTGTGACTCTTCCACTGCAATCAATCTAAGGACCCACTCTAAGCAAGGAGAATTTGAGTTCTGGTTTGGTATTCTAATTTCTGTGTGAATGTTCATCTTCTTCTTCAATTCTCTTTTCGATTTTCATGATTATGAATATGTTTAGGATTGAAAATAAATTAGGTTATAGATTTATTTCCTAATTTTGAATTTTAATCATAGATTATTTTGGATGATATTTCAATCCGGTTTATGATTTTAATTGATTTAGGAGTTAATTCGATTGAATTGCTTCTAATGATATTGAATGAACCTTCATAATATGATAATTATCTAAAAACTATGATACTTTTCATTGCTTGGTTTGGTGAATTGAATTAATATTCTTGAATTTGTTTTACAACATCTTTTATCAATTCTGTTAGTTTCAACATTTTTCTTCAATTCTTGTTTGTGTTTCTGCAATTTTAGGTCACTGTTTGCAAACTGTTTGATAAAAACCCCCTGCTATTTATAAGTGGATTAAGTCAGTAACCAAATTGGGGGATATCTCTTTGTTTACCTAGGTTAATCATGTGCTACAAAATTATCTTAATTTTATTTGTTTTGTAGTGATTCAACAATCATTATCAATATGGAGAAGTCCAAAGAGTCATCAACACCTATGTCCACCTCATGCTACCTTGATTCGGATGAAAAATGTAAACATATAGATGAATCAAAATATAGAGGTATGATTGACTTACTATTATATCTAACTGCTAGTCATCTCAATATTATGTATAGTGATTATGTATGTGCTAGATTTCAAGCTAACCCTAAGGAATCTCATTTGGTGGTTGTTAAGAGGACTCTTAAGTACATTAAGGGGTGTGTACACTAAAAGTAGGTTATGGTATCCTAAGGGTGCATCTATTAGCTTAGTTGAGTATTCTGATTCAGATAATCAGGTTGTAAAGTTGATAGGAAGAGTACTAGTGGAACATGTAATTTGCTTGGGAGTGCATTAGTTTCTTGGGACTATAAGAAACAAGCTTGTTGTGCTCAGATCCTTTGGATGAAACAACTAGTGGATTTTGGTATTTTCTTTTATCACATTCCTTTGAGATGTGACAACACAAGTGCAATAAACTTGACCAATCTTTTTTTTTTCATACATTTTATAACTAACCATATTGAAATAAAACATCATTTCATTAGAGATCATGTGCTTAAAAGAGATTGTGTTATAGAGTTTGTAGATAGAACCAACAAACTAGTTGATATATTTTCAAAATCCCTTTCCTAGGGATACATTCTACACCATTATAAATGGACTAGGTATTCTAAATGAAGATTAGGTACTAACCCTCCATATAAATCTATAATAAAAAATAATTAGAAAAAATAAAATATATCAGAAAAAGATTTATATGTCCAAAATGCTTAAAGTCACGCATTATAATCCTCGAATTGTTTTTGCATGTTATTTAAAATCTTAAATTTTTAGTTATAACCTAAAATTAAAGAAAATAATATCAACTTAATTTGATTTATATATTTAATAAATTCAAACTTCCAAAGTTTTATTGACAAGGTAGATGGAGAGATTTCACTATTAAAAAAAATGGAGATTTAACAAATGAAGGGTTTATTGAGCGAAAAGAAAGAAAGAAAGAATCAAGGATATTTATTTATTCACTGAAGTTACGTGAAATTATACGATCCTCGTTGGGGGTCTTTGTATAAGGATGTGCAATTCTCCGTTTGAAAGTACATTTATACTTGTTTCGATCAAATCTTGTTTTCAGGCTGGTGATGATGATCATCATGATGTTCAGGCGCAGGAGGAGTAGCCGCAACTTCAACAATGCTGCTAGAAGTACCTTGATCTGCTTTAGGCGAAGAGGATTTTGCATGCAGACCGTGACCACCTTTCTCGTTCTTCTTGATTTCTTCGTCAATATGCACATCATCTTCAACCGTTACCACAACTGTGTTCCTTCCAAAAGGACCAGGCACGATGGTTTCCTTTACCGTTTTGTGCTCATCAAAGTGAATGACTTCGGTTTCTTGTGTCTTCTTCTTCCTCCTCTGAATGCAGCAGAATAGAGCAAAAGCGAGCATTGAGAGCAACAAGAGGCCAGCCAATGAGGCAACCACGACTATTACGATTGTGGGGTTGTTTGGAGAGGGTGAAGGTGGAAGAGGGGCAGGGGGAAGGGGAGGAGGACGAACGGGACGAGGTGGTGGCGGTGGAGAAGGACGAACAGGACGAGGTGGCGGTGGTGGGAGCACCTTTGGGGGTGGAGGAGAAATTGGACGAAATGGTGGTGGTGGTGTTGCAAATGGTTGAGGAGGAGGAGAAAATGAGTGAGGGGGTGGTGGTGGAGGGTTAAAATGTGAAGGTGGAGGTGGAGGGTTAAAGGAATGTGAAGGTGGTGGAGGAGGATTGAAGGGGTGTGACGGTGGTGCAGGAGGGAAATTTGGAAAGTAGACATTGTTGGGTTGAGTTGAGGCCATTTAGAATTTCTTTTGTTTTGTTGATCAATTTATGTTTTCAAGAGATGATAGTTTGAGTTGGTGTGCTGTGGCTTGAGTAGTGTTATTTTGCGGTAGATTTATAAGGAAATTGTTGGGTATGAATTTAGGCAATGGTTTTAGTAACTTAACTCTCATGCAAAGTTTTCTTACGGGTTGTTTGCAGTGGAAAACACTTCTCATTGGACTTACTTAGCTTGTTTGACTTGTGTTGCTTGCTCTTTCTATTTGTTTTTTAATTGGCTGAAAAGATGGTAATGCCTATGCTGAGCGCGATGATAATCGGAAAACTCAGCATCCTGGGCAATGTACGATCACTTTACTTTACATCTATCAGCGTTACTTTTTTATTTTTTTAAATTCAGTTAATATTGTGTGATATAATTATACTAGTACAAAAAATAGTTTTAGCGATTATTGTTTAGCTGCAATTGACTAATTGCCCGTATCCAATACTGGCGAAACGACCGGGTAATTATTTTTTAAAATTATCAAATGAGAATATATGTAAGTTATAGGTTATTTTAAGAATTTTAAATTAAAAGTGTGAATTCGTGAAAAATTTTATAATTTTAATTTTTTTTATTTTTTTTAAGCTAGACTTTAAAGTTAAGGATTTTTTTAAAAAGAATCATAAATAATTTTTTATTTTAGTTATTTAATGAATAAATGTATGCTTTCTTTTTTAGTTTTATTGAATATTTTTTATATTTTTTCTATTATTTTATTTAATATTTATATATATATTATTTATTAAATTTTTATATTTTTACTAATGTTAAGGATTATTATTTATTTTATAAATTAAAAAAATAATACAAAAGACATAAATTTAAATAAAAATGTTAAAATCCTTTGTTTAATAAAAGACTTAAATTTTTTACTAATTTTTTTTGAATAAAAAGCATAAGGTTGTGTTATGTGCTACGAATTTTTTTGTTAAACATTAATTTATTAAATAGTTAAAATAAAGAATTATTTATATTTTTAAAATGAAAAATACTTACAACTTTAAATTCATGCTAAAAAAATAAAAATTTAAAGTCATAAAGTACTTTACGATTTTAATGGAAAAAAGAAAAAAAATTCCTTACAACTTAAGAGTTTTATTGAAAAAAATTGAAGTTGTAAATTTTACAACTTTAATAGAAAAAATACTCCCTTAAGACTTTAAAACTGTGTTGGAAAAATTAAAAAATTAAAGTTAAAATTGAATTCAATAAAAAAAAGAAAAAAATTGTAACACAAATTATGACTTTTAATTCAAAAATGGTAAGATAATCTATTATTTACCCCTTTCAAAATATTAATTTAAATATTACTCCGAGAAAAATAAATACTCCACTTTCGCCCAATGCTACCTAAAAAACTGTTTGAAATGGTAATTAAACTAAAAAAAAAATGACTCTTCATTGGTGGATATTACAATAAGCCGCCAGTAAAAATGTTACAAATTGTTGTTTGGCACTTGTTTATACGTGTGTAGCGTACATCAAGAGAGAACACAGCGTGTCACCTAAACAGTAAGCATGTATTAAAAAATAGAATTAATTAAATTTTTAGTGCCTCAATATTATTCTAATTTTTAATCCTTCAAAATTTATTTATCAACTTTTAGTCTTCTATTGATTTTTTGTCAATATTTTGTCTTTCAAAAAATTTTATCATTTTTATTGCTAAAAATTAGTCCAAAATATATAAAAGTAAGGAATTAAAAATAAATAAAATAAAGACTAATCTTGAATCATAAAAATAATAAGAGATTAAAAATCAACAAAAATAATTTGAATGACTTAAAATACTGATAAAGAATTATCAAAGGACAAAAAATTATAAAAAAATAAAAAATTTAAATTAGAATATGAAAAAATTGCGAATCTAAAAACTTAATTAGAAAAAAAAAAAAAAATCACTCGCATGCGTATGCAATCTTTCAAGCCCTGTACGCTCGCGTTTGTTGGCCAAAGGTTATATTAATGGGCGCTAAAAGCAATCTTTGGTGTAGTGTTAGTTTGATGATTGATTAGCAAATTTTAGATGATCTGAACATTCTTAAACATGTAATTTAAGGATTGAACTCTAAATTGCATCTTATACTTTTAGAGAGTAAAATGCACAAATTTTGACCTTTCATTATAACATATGATTGAAATTAATAAACTTCAATTAAATTTGACAAATCAGATTTTTGTTTTCTTAACCAAATATTGAATTAAAATACAAAAAAAACAAAAAAATTATTGAATTCTGTAAAAAAAAATTATTAAATTAAAATAGCGAAAAAAACAAGGTATTTGCCAAACTATCAAAATAATCAACACTGATCTGGCACCTTCCCGCTGACTCCATCTTCATCTACGTCGAACAGTGTTCTGCTCAATGAGAACAGAAATGTTCAACAAGTGATTGTTGGGTGATTTATGTAGGATCAGACTCTCCCTTCCCGAGAAGCTTTTGAGGATGAAGCTACTAATGGTAGAGAAGATCACAGTGGACACGATGAAGCAATTGGGGTGCTGTGTGTGCCGTGTAAATGGAAAGAGAGAGTCAGGATTGTGTGTGTGTACTTTTCACCATGGGTTATGCTTTATTTATAGGAAGCTAACCTGTTCCCTAATGATAAGTTGTTGAGGCCTGTTATCACTTTCCAAGATATTCGGAGATGTTATCATTTTCTAGGATAAGTTGTTGGTAGTTTAAATATTTGAATTGATAGGATAAAGATAGGATATATTTTATCCGTAACAGATGCCCCTCAGCCCGGTCATCTAGTATTCTGGGTGGCCGGGATGTACAATGGTCCGACCAGTTTTTAAGCCGATCTCGTACGAGTGAGACATTCAGGCTGACCTCATGTAGAGCCGACCTCATATGAGGCCGACCATGTGTGGAGATCCGAGCTGAGGTGATCGACCTTCTAAAGTTCTTGGGTTATTTTCGACTTTCCTCAGCGCCGAACTATATCTTGTCTTTTCACATAGTCTGAATCGGTTCTGATCATCAAGAAATGAAGCGCCTTTTC
Source organism: Glycine tomentella (assembly GCA_007407185.1). Taxonomy (NCBI): domain Eukaryota; kingdom Viridiplantae; phylum Streptophyta; class Magnoliopsida; order Fabales; family Fabaceae; genus Glycine; species Glycine tomentella. The sequence continues at coordinate 261,009 of PYAF01002613.1, forward strand.
TTCCTGGACCGCCACGTGTCTTGATGATAGCTTCTGTCTTTTCACACTTTAATCATTTCTTTTTTCGCAATAATGACGTAACCGCCTCTTCCACGTCCTTCAATGTCCATCAGTTACTACCCCCCATGTTCTTTTTGAATTCTGACGATTACTTTTTTCGTTTAATGAACCTGTAGCATTTCATTTCTTTCTAAGGTCTCCATTCTGCATTTCATCTTTGCCCTTACGACTTCTGCACTTTCATTTTCTCTTGCATCTGAATCATTTGCCCCTTGTTGCTTTCCTTCCACCACTCTCTATACTCCAGGTATTTTTTCTTTTCGTTTCCTTTTTATCCACTGTCATTTCTTATTTTTCGTCCTTGTTCTGCATAGTCCTGGAATTGATAGCCTTTTCGCAATTTCTGTTAGCTTCCCATAGTTCATAATCTTCTACAAACTCCATTTGCTTCCTGTAGTTTCCCAATTTTCGTACATTATAGTGTTTTCATCATGAAATATACAACTGAGGAAGAAGCAAAGATCCGCAGAACGGTTCCCCCTCGTTCTGCATTCTGGTTGTTTGGGCTCCCTTTGTATGATGAAGAAAAGAAAAAAAAATCCTTACTTAGGGTTCCTTCTGCCCCTAGTTCGAAAACCCCAATTCCTCGACCCCCTAATGTTTCTCAACGAGGGTCTTCTAGGTTAGGGTCGTCGTCATGACTGTAACATCCCAAAATTTAGGAAATTACAGACAATTACTGAGAGTAAAATGTTAATAAAAGGCAGTAGAAAAAAAATTTAGGGAAAAATGACTAGAACACCCCTGAACAATTTTAGAAATGACATTTATATCCCTAGGGTGAAAATGACAATTTTGCCCTGAACAATTCTGGAAATGACCAATGTGTCCCTAGGAGAAATTACCAAAATATCCTTGGACAATTTCAAGAATGACAGTCAGGTCCCTGAGGCACTAAATGACCAAAATACCCCTGGATATTTTTTTATGACCAAATTGTCCTTAGACATTTTAACAAGATACTTTAAGGAGGAAATTCTCTAAACACTCTAGGATGCCTGAAAAATAATCAGAATACCCTTAGGGTAACAAATACAGAGTTTCCCTTAATATTCTTAGAAGTGACGATTTTACCCCTAGGGTGAAGGGTAAAATTACCACAATGCCCCTAGGTCAAAACTGACCAAGATGACTTTAGAAAATTATGGGAACCTGAGTATTGGATAAAATGCCTTTAGACAACAAATTATCAACATGGTTGGTGATAGAAAACCCTAAATTGAGAATTCTAGGAATTTTGAAAGATATTCTGAAAAGAGCTCAATTTAGACAACCTCAGGTATCAGAAAATTATTAAGAGGATAGACATAATCTATGGAATTTTCTATTAATTATGGGAAGGATTGGTTGCCTAAATAAGTTAGTATAGTAATTTTAGTAATTCAAGGCAAAATGGACCAATAAGAATTGAGATTAAACTATTACATGTAAAGGAGGAAGAATTGGTGGATTTGGATTTCTAAATTAAGCCTTGACCGTATGATACAAGATCAATGGAAAAGCTCTAAGAAACTTCAGGAATGGAC
>PYAF01002613.1:271234-300900 GCA_007407185.1 Glycine tomentella
TATGTAAGACGCTGAAGCCATGGTTATGGCTTAAAGCTATGTAAGATGTATGAAAGAGCCGGTATAGTATATGGATGCCATAGTAATGGCGTGGCTCTATGAGATGAGTTGAGATGGCTTGAGAGCCAGTATGAGGTGTTAGACCTCTGATAATGATGGATTCAGTTAAGTACCCAGAGAACTGGGGAATATGTTACAGATAGGCTAAGGTTCTAGAGTGTGTATGTATGTGAGCTAGGATCATATCCTAAGCTCTGATGTATGTATATTTATGCTTGGGGTTAAACCAGGGAAAGGGAGGATATCCCAGATCCCTGAGCTTACTGAGATGTTTATCTCACCCCTGTGTGGGCTGTGGTTTTCAGGTACTTCTGGAGAAGGGAAGCGACCACAGGGCAGGAGACGAGCTGAGTATGCTGGAGATGGTCATGGGCTGCAGACGAAGATGAAAGAGTTTTATTTTATATCTCTGTCTTGAATTTGTATAAGTAAAGGGTGTGAGCATACCCGTTATATGTATGTTTATGTTTCCTCCTAATTATCTAAGTATAGTGGTTTATGTATCTGCCTATGTTTTTGTATGTTGGGTATCTGGATCAGCAGGGGCTTATGTTGATGTTTTATGTGGTGTTTTGTATCTCATGCATAATGATATCAAGAGAAACGATTTCTATCGCTTCCGCACTGCGTTCAGTTAACGCTGATAACGCTCTTATGATACGTTTAAGGGTAACACATCGGGTGCACACGGGGTGTTACGGTAATGTCCCTGATTAGAAATTGGGGGCGTTACACCCTCGGGATTCTCGACTATAATCCCGGCTCCACTTCCCTTAGTGTTAGACGATCCGTTGACGTATACCTTCCATATCCCATCTCCATGTTGGGTGGATGACGTCAGAGTTAGTTCCACTACGAAGTCGACTAGAGCTTGCGACTTAATGGCATGACAAGCTTCATACTGAATGTCGAACTCGGAGAAGTGAATGGCCCAATTCATCATTCTTCTGGCTAAATCTGGCTTGTGGAGCACTTATCGGATCGGTTGATTCGTCCGAACAATAACGGTGTGGTTTTGGAAATATGGGCGAAGTCTCATTGCCGTGGTAAGTAGGGCAAAGGCCACTTTTTCGAGCTTCTAATATCGTAATTCCGAGTTCTTGAGAGCTCGGCTCACGAAATACACCGGTAATTGAGACTTACCTACTTCTTTGACTAGGACTGCACTGATGGCCTCCTTTTCAACAGACAAATATAGGATAAGTATCTCACCTGGCTCGAGTTTTGATAGCACTGGTGGTGAGGCTAAGCAGGCTTTGATCTTTTGAAAAGCTTCTTCACACGCCGAGTTCCATCCTATGTTGGCTTCTTTTTTTTTTTATAACTTGAAGAAGGGAAGGGCTTTTTCGGCGGATTTCGGGAGAAACCGGGTTAAGGCCGCCATCCTTCCCTTCAATTGTTGGACCTCCTTCTTATTGGCGGGAAATCGCATGTCCAGGACGGCTTTACATTTATCGGGGTTTTCCTCTATCCCTCTGTGGGTTAGCATGAAGCTTAGGAACTTCCCGGCTTTTACCCCGAAGGCACATTTTAGTGGATTGAGGCGTATGTTATGCTGCCTGAGCTTCTGGAACGTTTCTTCTAAGTCTTGGATATGATCCCCGGCCGCCGGTGTCTTCGTGATCATGTCTTCAATGTACACTTCGATGTTTCGCCCGATTTGGTCTGAGAAGACCTTGTTCATCATCCGCTGGTAAGTTGCCCCGGCGTTTTTTAATCAGAAGGGCATGACCTCATAACAATAGTTTGCTTCAATACCTCGGAACGCCGTTTTCTCTCGGTCGTCTGGATGCATGGGTATTTGATTGTACCCAGAATAAGCGTCCATGAATGATAATAACTGGAACCCTGCCGAATTATCTACGAGTTGGTCGATATTTGGCATCGGGTATGAGTCTTTGGGACAGACTTTGTTCAGATCCGTATAATCGACACAAACTCTCCATTTTCCATTAGACTTTTTCACCATTACTTCATTGGACAACCAAGTTGTATACTGTATTTCCCTTATGAACCCGGCCTCCATCAATTCCTCGATGTGCTTTGTCAAGGCCTGCCTTCTGTCCGAGCCGAGCTTCCGGTTTTTCTGTTCTACCGGTTTGGAGCCGGGGTATATTGCTAGTTTATGGCAACAGAAAGTTGGCTTGATTCCGGGTATTTGGGAAGCCTTCCAAGCGAATACGTCTTGATTTTCCCTCAGGCATTGGATTAACTTGCCCTTGGTTTCAGGATCGCACTGTTTATCGATCTTCGTGATTTGTTGTGGAGAGCTACCGATCTGGACATCCTCAAGCTTGTCTACCGGCTCTGGTCTCCATTCCTCAACATCCCGCATATCCAATTCTACCAGATTGATCGACTTTCGGGACGAGTGGGTCTCAATCCGAGAATTTGATCGCTCTTCTTGCCGAATCCGAGGTGGGGAAGACGGGCCGACCTCGGTTTCCTTGATCGTGTTGTAATAGCATTGCCTCGACTCCTTTTGATCCCCGGAAATCGTGACGACTTTGCCGAGGTGCCCGATCATCTTCATTTTTTTATGCTTGGTGGACATCAAAATATCCCATTTATGGAGCGTCGGTCTTCCCAAAATGATGTTGTATGGTGAAGGGAACTCAGCAACTGTGAACGTGAATCTTTCTGTCTTGAAACCCTCCTCCGTTCCTAATGTGAGCTGAAGATCGATGGCCCCCTTCAAGCCAGTGCCCTCTCCATTGAAACCGTACAACATGGTCTGGCATGGCTTTAGGTCTTCCTCTTTTAGGTTCATTTTTTTAAACGCGCTCCAATTAATGATGTCGGCCAAGCTGCCGTTGTTGACAAATATCCTTTTGACACGGAAATTGGCTACAGTCCCTGTTATAACGAGACCGTCCTCATAGCCCGACACTACCCCCTTCAAATCTTCCTCGGTAAAATAGATCAGCGGGGGCTCGACTTTTTTGGTATTCCCGCTGGTGCCTTCTTTGAACCTGGGTCGGTCCCTTACCGACATCACTTCCTTGAGGTATTTCTTCCGCTTGTTGGCTGTATCACCTCCTCCTCCCATTCCACCTGTGATGACATTACATTCGAACTCGGGTTCGGGAAACTCTTCGTCCTTCTTGCTTTTCTTGTCTTCCTGTTGCTTATTTTCTGGCTGGGCTTTTCTTTTGCCATGGTGCCCCTGAGTCCGAATGACATATTGTCGTAGTTTGCCCTCTCGTACAAACTTTTCTATGGCATCTCTGAGTTCCCAGCACTGGTCGGTTGTATGGCCTGGTCCATTGTGAAAATCACAATACCGGGAGTAGTCCAACCCCTCTCTCCTCAATATCGGAGGCGGTCAGTCGGCCTTCCTCATATCGGTGAAGGCGACCTCCTTCCATATCTGACCTCGTGGAGCGGTCAGTGGAGTGTACTTGTCATACTTCAGTTCGTACCTCCCAGGTCTAAAACGGGGATTAGGGCCACCTCGTGGCGGTCGGCCAGCGAGTGCGTTTGCTGGTTGCCGACTAGTCTGCCCGGTATGCGGATTCTCCTGACGTCGGTTCCTTGGCGATGAGGGTTTTTTGTTTTCCCTTAGCGCCGAGTTAGAGATCTCCATTTGCTCTAACTCCAAATATTTTTTGGATCGCATCCTGAACTCATTCAGGGACTTCACCAGGTCCTTATAGATCGATTTAGCGAGGCGAGACGTTCCATTGAGTCCGACGGAGATGAGATGGACATGTACTCTCTCCTCCAGGCCTTGGACTTGTAGTGCGGCTTCCTTAAACCGATCAAAGTAACTTTGTAATGTTTCCTCGGGCTGCTGTCGTATCTTCCCCAGGGCAAACTCGGATTTTGGCTATTTCTTGCTCGTTGCAAAGTTCAGCAAGAACTTCTGGCCAAAGTCCTCGAAGTTTTTGATGGACCGCGGTGATAAGGAGTGAAACCAAGTTTGTGCGGCCTCGGTTAAGGTGGTGGCGAAAATTCTTGAGATGATGGGTTCATCAATGCCTCGAACACACATCTGCATGTCAAACTCGTCGATGTGCACCTGCAGATCTTGGCTTCCATCATATTTGGAGAGGAACGAACCGTCGAAGTCTTCCAAGAACTGGGCGTTTACTATTTGGTCGACGAACGGGCTATTGTTTTGGTAATCCAGGCGATATTTTCTCCGATACGTGCCATCGCCTTGGTTTGGACGGCGGATGACTTCTTCCGTCGGTTCTCCTGCAGCACTTTCTGGTGCTATGACCGAGGAAACACGAAATTCCTCGCGGTGGGAACGTGATACTCTTCCCTGCTCGGAATGGTCAGTCGGATCCCTATTGCCAGTTCCAGCGGTGCGGGCCGACGTCTCAGGTCTTGGTCTCCTGGTTGCATGAGGTTGCTCCGTCTCTGCGTTGAGTTCCAGATAGTTGGCATGTTGCCGACGCTCTTCCTCCCTTCGTCTGTTATCACGTTCTTCCAACTGAGTAATTAGTCGCTGAATATCCTCCTGTCGTTGGAGCTCGTAACGCTTCTCCAGATTCTCCATGCGAGTCAATAAAGACCGAAGAGCGTTCTGGATGAAGCACTGAGAGTTTCCGGGCTCTTCTTCCGGTCGCGGGCTATTCGGTGCGTATGCCGCCGGACCCGCAGGAGATGAGGCCGTATGGGAAAGCGCATCTTCTAATATTACATTTTCCTGGTTCAGGTTTCTGGGTGGTTCTTCATGCCTAGCCACCTGATGCCTCCTAGTGTTAGCCATTGCGAGTTGATGAGATTCGAAATTTATCATTCCCACAGACGGCGCGACTGTTCTGCTCAATGAGAACAGAAATGTCCAACACGTGATTGTTGGGTGATTTATGTAGGATCAGACTCTCCCTTCCCGAGAAGCTTATGAGGATGAAGCTACTAAATGGAAGAGAAGATTACAGCGGACATGATGAAGCAATTGGGGTGCTGTGTGTGCCATGTGAATGGAAAGAGAGAGTTAGGATTGTGTGTGTACCTTTCACCATGGGTTATGCTTTATTTATAGGAAGCTAACCTGTTTCCTGATGATAAGTTGTTGAGGCCTGTTATCACTTTCCAGAATATTCGGAGATGTTATTATTTTCTAGGATAAGTTGTTGGTAATTTAAATATTTGAATTGATAGGATAGAGATAGGATATATTTTATCCGTAACAAACAAGAATACGAGTTTTGCCATTCCTACAGACTTCTGATTCTTGCAAGAATTGCAGTGCACTGTACTTTGTAAATGAACCCAAGAATTAATCTATTTTTGCACTTAAAACTAAGCTAAAAGCAAAAATTAAGTCCTGTGACGAGCAAAGTATGTAGGTTGTGAAACAATTAATCATATATATTTGCTAGACACCAAAGCATAAAACAACTGCTACCCCTTATCTAAGTCCACTGCTTCGAAAAGATAAAGTGAATAAAAATTGAGGTGAATCCCAAGCTTGAGAAGATAGCTTCAAAACGGTAACATCTCCACGCTTCAAAACATCAGCACGATAAGCGTAGAAACTTGGTGACAACTTTTCGCATAAAAGCCAAATACTTTTACTGTTTTTTTTTTTTTTTTCTTTTTGCTGTTTGAATCTGTTGAAAATTTTTGCATCAAAATTATTCAAAACTTACTCATGTCTACTGCAAAAAATGTTGCCCGCAAGCTGTTTGCACGAAAACCCCAAAAGACTGGCCGAAACACCTTATAGCTCCTCTTTGTTATGATGAATGCCAAATCTTATTATTCTGTTCACGAGGATGATCAAATTTTAGTGATCAATGAAGATGTATGATTAATGAAAATTCCGGACCTATGTGAGGTGGAGAGAACCTGACTACGGAGGCAACGACGATGGGTTGAAGTTTAGTGGACGATGATTTCGCTTGGGGGTTCAGCTAGTATGAGAAAAAAATTGTATTTTTTTTAAATTTAATAATTTATTTTTTAAAATCAAAATCTGATGTGTCAGTTTTAATTTAAATATATTATTAATCTCAACCATTTATTATAATGAAAGACTAAGATTTTTGCACTTTGGTTTTAATCAAAATTTGATGTTCAAAGGTGGGGATTTTTACCAATTTGGGTGCTTTTAAAAAAGTAATTATCAATATGGATTGGTCATAAAAGTATTTATTAAAGTGGGTTATGAAATATGAAGAGCTGTAATGTCATTAATTTGCTATCATATTGTTGAGTGGCACCAATTGGATCGTGTCCTTCGACAATTTCACATGCAACAACATATATTGGTGTCGCCACTTCAACTAGATAACTTGCATGATGTGACTCAAAATGGAAAGCAAACAAAAGGTTGGGATCATGTGCACCACATTTAGGTAGATATTTGGAATTCTAAGACACCAGAGGGTGTATTCTACTGCTCCTGCTGATGGTGCTACATTACACTTGTCATTTCATGTAGAGTATATGGAATGATACCGAGTCCGAACACTACAGCATGGAAGGAGCAAGGGTCGGCTATGCAGTAAGTAAAAATAGTTCTTGGTATGGAGGTTGACTATTAAATTGATTTTTGTGGTAATTCGCAACTTACATTTGTGTTTCTAGCAGGTTGATACGGCGGAGTGAATGTATCAAATTACAACTCTACAACATTGGCAACCTAACGTTGCTGATGAAGTTAGGAGTGACACTGCAAATGTGTTGCAAGCTCTTGATGAAATGAATCGCATAATCGTGCCAATACAACAAACCCCTCCACCAACGGATCATTTTCCACAGCCACTCGATAATGTTGATATTGGCGTGGGTCATAGGGAAGGATGCAAACTTCATTGACGAAGAAGGTTTGTTCAACACGACTCTTAGGGAGTTCCCATTGCATCCAGCTCAACCCAGTGGTGGAACTTGTTTTGTGACTCCTTTGCAACCTTTCGACGATTTTACTCAATTCATGTATAACTCCCAAAATCAAGCACATCCATATGGTTTGCATCATGATGAACAATTTTATGTTCCAAAATCTTATGTTCCGTAGCCTAGCTTCCCCCACCACATATCCATTCTTGATACCCCTCCACCCTTCAATGCAAACTCGAACCAATCACCTAATGTGTTTTCCTCATTGCCCATCTTTTCGATTGGTGGTCCCTCCCAAATATATCAGGAGAGGGTGATTAAGTATTTTTAGTTTAATATTTTCCTATTCTTCTTAGCTTATTTAACCTCTTTTTGAGTCTTATTGTCTCACCTTAACTTAGTTTTGGTATTAAACAAAATAACTAGGCTTAATTGATAATTGCTGCTTATTTTTGGATTTTGTGTTTACTTGACATATCTGCCTTGTGCAAGACCTATAGGATGCTACAGAACTCCAAATGGAGAATACGAGTAGTCCATGGAAAGCTAAGGAAAAGAGATACAATTTTATAAGAAAATAAGCTTGGGCCAATTATGTTGTTTCGAAGGTCATTTTAGGCTTTGAAGTCAAAGCCTCTGCGCTTGAATATTGGGCTGCGAAATTGGGTCTTTGCATTGTGTAATTAGCTTAATTAGAGAGATTAGTTAGGCCTAATTAGGGCCCATCCATTACTTTTGATTAGTAAGAGTATATATTAGTCTACTTAGTGTAGTTAAGGACTTAGTTAGTAGAATCATTTTTGTACAAAACAAATTTTAGAAACTTTTAGTGCAAGTTTTGAGATCAAACTTTTTTTCTATCTTTTTTTCTCAACTATTCTTCATCTCTTCAACTTTGTTCTTCTTTTCTCTTGCTCAATTTTTGTTGTTGTTAAATTGGTGATGACTATTGAAGGCTAAACAACTAATCAATCTAAGGATCCATTCCAAGCAATGAGGAATTTGAGTTTTGGTTAAGTATTTCGAATTCTGTGTGAATGTTCATCTTCTTCGATCTTCAATTCTATTTTTATTTTTATGATTATGAATGTGTTTAGGATTGGAAACGTATTAGGTTATTGATTAATTTCCTAATTCGAATCTAATCACAATTTGATTGGATGATATTTCAATCTGATTTGTGATCTTAATGAACTTAAGCATTAATTCGATTTAATTACCTCTAATGACGTTAACTGAACTTTCACAATATGATCATCACTATAGCAACCTGTGATAATTTGAATTGCTTGGATTTGGTGAATTGGATTGATGCTCTTGAATCTATTTCATAACTCTGTCAACTTCTGCTTTCTGTTTTGTGTTTCTGCAATTTTCTTTTATGGTGTACAAACTGCTTGTTAAAATTTCCTGCTATTTATATGTACATTGATGTTGTAACCAAAATGGATTATATCTCTAAGTTGACCTAGGTTATTCTTATACTGTAGAACTAATCCTAGTTTTATTTGTTTTGGAACAATTCAGCAATCGTTATCAGAGGGCACGAGATTTGGCAGTAGAATTGAACCGAGTGTATCTTGATGTGGATTTTTGTTGTAATTATCGCAATATCTTTATTTGCATTTGTATTTATTAACTCTCTTTGACCTACATTGGTTTTTTATCTTCCACTTGCAAAACATATAATATCAGGAGCTTTTTCTTTTGAAAACATCGTCACAACTATTTAAATGTTTGAATACGATTAGTTTTTGAATTATTTATTTTTACTTGAATAAAGTGAAATTGTGATTGAATTGGCAATTGTAAGCAACCTTAGGTCTGCTAAGTTAGCAAGTTTTATTATATTCGAGCTTATTGTGTAAACACTCTTTTAGTGATTAGAATACATTTTCTGTCAAACATCTATTGTTTGTGAAAGCTAGGAGTGACTCTGACAAAAAATACTTGGGTCTTAATCTATGGAAGATTAAGGGTAGTGTCAGAAGTGTCCTAGAGAGTACTTGTTGTGGCCAGAAGTGGCATAGAGAATACTTGATTGTAATCAAAGTTGTTATTAGTGAAATCCTTCAAGTTTGATGGAGAAGTGGATATAACCCAAGAGTTGGGGTGAATCAGTATAAAACCTCTATGTTTTCTTTGCTCACTACTAGAAAGAATGGTTTTAACATCGCTACGTTAACATGGGTTTTTGATAAAATTGATGTTAACAAAAACGTGGTGGCATATTCGTAATTAACATGAGTTAGTTAAGTAATGAATACTTGTACTCTCAAAAGGAAAAAAAAACATGAATATGTTCTATTTATATATATTATATGTTGGATGAATCATTTTTTAAAAATATTCTATAAACAAAATGAATCCGCTTAAAAGTAAGTAATGAATCCTAAATTTATTTAGTACATGCTTATAAAATATGAATTCAACAAATTTAATTATTGAATTATGTAATAAGAAGAATCTCTATGGCTGTGGTGCAGTCTTGGCTTCTATCGGTGGCCGAAAGTTCTTTTGCTTCATCCACCTTTCACTTTTTATTTTTATTATTATTATTATTATTATTATTATTATTATTATTATTCTCCTCCTGTTCCTTCTACTAGGATGTTACAGGTCTCTCGAGTCTCTCTCTCTCTCTTTTTTTTATTTTTTTATCATAAAAATATGTCTAAACACTAGTGGTACTACCTTAGCTCAGTTCTTATTTATAAATCCTAATGATCTAATTCAATAATATTAAGAAAATAATTAATTTAATTGATAGTAATAAATTTATCTTAAATTTATAAATAGTTAAAAAAATATAATTATCAATTTATCATTAATATTTTTTATCTTTTAAGTACATGTTAATATAACTACTCTTTTATTTGAATATGATTATTATATTAAGAAATGAATGCAGAAAATTCACATAGAGATGTCTACATAGGAGCCTACTTAAATGGGTAAGTAAAATTGAACAAATCAATTTAAATAATGTATGAACTATAATAACTTAATGTTTTCCAATGCGGTGCACATTGACAACTGGTCATTATATGTCCTAAGGACAATGTTATCGTCTGGTTTCGTTCCTTCCACAATAAGCCCGACAACTACTTAAAAGAAATTATTAATAGGTCAGTTGTATTTTGTAGTAGATTTACTTTATAATAAGTATTTGACATCAATATTTTAATTGTACAATATGTGTAACGACCCGCCTTGTTGCTACTGTATCATCAACTCTTATCACACAAGATTTAACTTTTAATAAAAACTTCATTAAATTGATTATGAAAATGATGGTAAATTTTTTGCAATAATACAATTATTATACACACGATACAATTACATAATTGAATACACATGTATATATTGAACCAGTACATATCATTTACATATCAAAAACTTAATTTGATATTACATATATTTACACCTGAAATCTTACATGACCAACAAAAGAATTGAAGAACTAACTAAGAAAGAGTTGATTAACAAAACACAACTCTTTCTCAAAAAGAATTCCAATGTCATCACGTTGGCTTGGCGGCTCCAACAAAAAGAATCTCCCTCCAAGGTCACCTACTGCTGCTCATCTGCTCCCCCAAACGAAAGTTCGCGATCATCACAGGTACCAACCACACGGTACAACAAATGCAAGGGTGAGTTTATTATATAAAATCAACAAGCATCAGATAACAACAATTGGAAAGGAAACAACATTAACAACCACTATCATTACCACAAGTCCATCAGTCCAATACACACTCGACAAACCCATCATTCCATTACACATTCAACAAAACAATCATCCAATGCATTCAACAACTCAAACAATCATGTTCAGAATGATGTATGCATTTGACTCATCACTTAGCATGCAATGTGGTACCATCATGATGGAAATAACCTCTCTTAGGAAAATGATGCAATAGCTCGTCGAGGTCACCTTGTCGTGCACTGGTCGCTCCCTCCCCATGGTGATCAGCCCTAAGTCACAAGGGAGTTCCAAACAGAGTGATATGCCCCCTAGTTCTTGTGTTTCAGCCCATAGAAACTCACAGGTTCTTACTGCCACCATTCTATTTCCACCAATGCAAATATGAAGTATGAAACATGGGCATCATCAATGCATGACCTGACTAGGAACAAATCCTTCCTCGCAAGGATAACCCGTCATGCACCCCCCATGTACATACATAACACACCAATATGGGCTCACCGATACACTGACCATGGATAGATAGGGACCAAAATTTTAAACAATCCCTTTCTCTTTAGGATGCTTAAAATTCGTAAACCCACCCTCGCAAGGTTATCCGATCGGTCAATGTACCCACGTGGACATACACAATATACAACCATAGGCACCATCAATGCACTGACTATGGATAGCTAGGGAGCAGAATTTTAAACAATCCTTTTCTCTCTAGGATGCTTAAAATTCGTAAACCCACCCTCGCAAGGTTATTCGATCAGGCACCCCCATGGTATTCATGTGCATCCACATCACACATTTCAATATCATCATCATACATATAAACTCAGCTCATTTCAACATCAACAACCAATTCATCATCATCTCATTTAAGCATCACAAACCACATAAACCTCATCTCATTTCATTCACAATCCATATTACCACAATACTGGTATTTTAGGAAAATTCTAAATTAAAGAGGAGGACTACAATATAGAAAACACACTCTTATGCCCATTTAAAAATTTAGGAAAGAATTAAATAGGAAAACATATTATAAAAATTTGGGCAGAGTCTCCTTTGTAATTAAGACTTTTCCCAAAAATCCAATCAATTACAACAACAACATCATTCACAGTTTTATCCATCAATAATAATTTCACTGCATCCCATTAGTTAAAAACATCATTTGTCTTGAAAACAAGCACACAAACCGGGACAAACACACATCAATCATAAATACATTGTATCCCATTAGTTAAAACTTAGTTTTTCTTGAAAATTAGCACACAGCAGAAACAGATAGATATCCTCATAGTTGGGACTCCCTGGCCCCCAACTATGGTATCAAAACTATAACTAAATAATAAACTCCCCTTACCTATCTATATCCCTCTGTTAGCTCCTTGAAACGTCGTTTTGGCATCTCTCAAGTTCACGTGCTTTGGTCTAAACGTGGAGCTCTATATACCAAATTGAAGATAATTTAGTATAGATTTCATAAACAAGGCTAACGTTAGCATTCGGGGTCAAATACCCACTCGAATTTAAAAAGAGGCTAAAATGGTGTTTTAGGAGTTCACATCAAAAGACATCATTTTGAAATTCCGATCACACCAATGTGATCAGGGTTCAACAAGGATCACAAAAATGATATTAGTTTCATAAAAATGAGACTTTTACAACATCTCATTTTCAAAGGATTTTCAAAGGAAGTATAGAAACAGCCAATAACGTTACCCAAATCACAAGAGATATCAAGAGAGACTTAAACTAACTAGAAGAAGACAAAAGAAACTAAGATTACCTCAAGGAAACCAAGAAAGGAGGATTGGGAGATCTGTTCTCTATCAAAACTTCAAGAAGAGTTTCAAAGATTCCGCTCTAATTAAAAGGTTCTTCTCCGTGTTAGGGTCTCGTGGCAAGCAACGGCAACCCGTGGTTGTCTCCGGTGGCTGTGGGTGGTGGAGGAGGATGGTGGGAGGTTGGGGAAGGTTTGTGGGAGGCAAAAACCTCCATTTCGTGACTTGGAATCTTAAAAACGTATTCAACACCGCCTCCACTCGCCCAAGCGAGAAAAAATGCCTGCAAAACTCGTCTGGGCGAGCTGACCCAATTCTAGAATTTTCTATTTCAGTAAAAAATTAATTTTTCATGTTATAGCCATTATTTTCACAATCCCAACGGTTTAAAGTTACATATATGGGTTAGAAACCTACCTTTAAAATTTGAAGACGATCCAACGGTTAACAATTCATAATAGGGATTTTACAAAATAGGTTTTGGGTTAAACTCGAAATAACTTCATTTCAACACAGCTGAAGCAAATTCCCCATAACTTGACATCTACACCAAGAAATTATGCATGGATAATTCACATAACATTTCAATTAATTATAAACTAATCAAATAGTCAAATAACATAAGAAATACATTGAACATCTATTTCGGTTATTGAAATTTCTGGGCGTTACAATATGCATGCATGTTTCTCTTAACCAATGCTTTGAAGGGATTTAACGATAGTCAAGAAAGTAAATCCAAGGCTACTACTAAATGGATTCCAGTCAAAGTAAGTAATTTAAACAATGCTTGACGTCTTAAAAATTACATTTTATTATTGTGTACACTAATTTTCGATTAACTTTGAATATCTTATTGAATTTAGTGTAATAAGAAAAGAGGAAGCACTGAGTGCTGTTATTATGTGATGCATTGTATGTCAACGATAGTCCTAGGAGGTGATGAGGACCAAGAAAGTCCAACGGGCTAAAAGCCTAGCAGTGCACTACAAGGATTGGGAGGCTCCATGACAATGGTCAAGATCAAAGGAAGCACAAGAAGCATTGGATCATGAAATGAACTACTTCCTTTCTCAAGCATTGGGCCAAGATATCAACCTTGCCTTTAGCCCAAAGACCAACCCGAAAGAAGAGCTCGAATTTCTCCTATTGATTCAAATGAGTGAAGAGCCCAAAGACTAATGAGCGAAGAGCCCAAATTGCTTCAATTTTTTAACATAACGTGAGTTCTAGATGTCTGTTTTAGGAGTTCTTTGATGCGTTCGAAAGCTCCAAAGTTTTCCTATAAGTCGTATTTTTAGTCTCAAGTCCTAATTCTACATCTATGATGATTAAAATTGGACAATAATTTTGGCAGGAAGTTATGGACGAAAATTACTTTTTGTTTAGATTATTTTAGTGTAATTTTGAATTAGGAATATGTGGCTGAAGCCCCACATTGGAAAGAAAGAGGAGAGAGACATCACTTGTTGGCTATAAATAGTCATTCATTTGTCTTATGTAGAGACATTTGAATTGAATAAAAACTTTGCACTCTAAAGAGTTGTGTGAGAGGAAGTTCCTCTTACGTTCTTGATTGGACCCAACCTTGGTTCTTATCAAAGGTTTTCTACAACCTTTGTGGCGAATCCCCACGGTACTTATCACTCTCCATAGGTGTGGTGTTTTCTTCCATTTCTTGTCTTTTTCGTTTTTATTTTTTTTAACATTTTGTTCTTGTTAAACTCGTTATTTTTGTGCTTCACTCTTCTTCATATTATTTTTTTTATCTTTGTTTCGCTTCATCAAACACTTGGCATGCATCTTGCCTATGACACTAAGTTCTTATTAAGTTACATGCTTTGCTTATTTTAACTTCCTCTTTGTGCAATACATTCTCTTGCACAACATTATACATAAAGCTTGCACCTTTTCTTTTCAAGAGCATATTTCTTTTGTTATAAAAGAAGCCTTTTCGAGGACGATCCGTTCAAAAAAAAATGAACCCTTGTATTAGTTCATATCATGTGGTATCTTGAGCCCAAATCCTAGAATTGGCCAATTTCTTGTGTTTGTGTGTAATGTTCTTTTTCTTTCCTACACCAAGCATAACTAGCTGCTTCGGTGCCATAATCTATTGTACACAATTTGATCTCTTGATCATTGCCGCTCTGTCCTAAGCGACTACATTGTTTATATTCTATTCTTTAATTCCTGCCTTTTTTCTGTCTTTTGTTTTCGTTCTTTATCATTCTGTTCTTTTATTTCTCGTTCTTTATCATTCCGCTTTTTTATTTCTCATTCTTTATCTTTTGTACAATTTACAGCTTCGTTATATTCTACTCATATTATTGTTGTAACAACTTTATTTTGGGCAACTTATTCTGAATTGAACCATTATTGTTCACAATTGGGCATCGACCGGAAATCATTTGTGTTAGTGTGAAAGAGAAAAGGGGTAGCAATTTTTTTTTAAAAAATACAAGAGAAACCCGAGAGTTCTTCTTTTAAGTTGCTTGTTGTAAAAAAAATTGCTTCATAAGAGAACCCCTTTGCACTAATTCATGTGACAATTGTGAAAGTTTATTTATGGTGCTATAACGTTATTCTTTTTTTTCTTAGTTCTGTATTGTCTTTGTTTGGCCTTCAATTTGAGTGTGTCTTTCTTTGTTACCTTTTCTAGTTTGTCTTTCGAAATTCCTTTCGATTGTTGTCTTTGTGGTTTTCCTTTCGTTCAACGAATCCAGTGAGCAACTCTTGTGAAGATCGCTACAATTTTTATATAAAAAAACTTTTTATTTTGAAACACCACTAATCTTGTTGAGAACCTAAAGATAACTTTGAGTGGTAAAAGGCAAGAGCATTTACATTAAAATCAAAAGTCATTTTCAGAGTGAAAACACAAGTTGTCATTTCTTGAGTGAAACACGCGAGTAGAGTGGTGAGGTCTTGTTCATATTTTCCTCATACTACTATATGATGGTTAGTGATTCTAGAACCCCTCTCACCCCTAGAGTTGATGCAACGCAAGCTCTCCTAGACGAGTTGACTAATCAATTTGCTCAAATGTTAGAGCAAAATTAAAGGATGGAGGAGAGGATGAATAGAAGAGAAAGACATAGGTCTAAAACCTCCACTCAAAGGAGTGATAGTGGAGATGAAGAGAGAGAGAGTCCTAGGAGGCATGAGGATAGGCAAAAGAATGAAAGGAGGCATAGGGAAAATAATAGAGAATAAAGACCTAGGAGGAGAAATGAGAGGGATGAAAGACTTGATGGAGTTAAAATTAAAATACCTAAATTTCAAGGAAGGAATGACCCCAAGGCTTATTTGGAGTGGGAGATGAAAATAGAGAAAATTATTTACTGCAATAACTATAGAGAAGACAAAAAGGTGAAATTGGCAGTCATAGAATTTACATACTATGCTCTAATTTGGTGGGACCAACTACAAAAGGAGAGAAGGAGAATAAGAGATGAACTGGTGAATACTTGGAGGGAGATGAAAGCAATGATGAGAAAAAGATATGTTCCTCCCCATTACTATAGGGAGCTTCATAATAAGCTCCAAAGACTCACTCAAGGAAGTCTAAGTGTTGATGAGTATCATAAGGAGATGGAGGTTGCTATTGTACGAGCAAATATTGTTGAAGAACCAAAAGCTGCCATGGAGCGCTTCTTACATGGGCTCAATAGAGAGATACAAGATGATGTGGAGATACAACATTATGTCGAGCTTGGGGACTTAGTCCATCAAGCGATTTGATAAGCATGCTATTCATGGATGGTTTTACTAACAAGCCCGGTGTATTAACATTATGATTATTATAAGATTAGCACTTAATCACATTAATTAAAAACTTTTGCGGAAGCATAAAACAAAACCATATTTCTTGATTACATTATGTATGGGATATCAAATATCTCATCACAAGCATAAGATAAGCCCCTGAACAATCCAGATCATACAACCATCACCATAGGCAGATAACATAAATATCTCAAAGATATAGACAGGAGGAAACATAATTACATAACAGAACTGGTTATGTACAAAACATCGTCTGACACTCGAAGTGTCTATACAAAAGAATAAGCATCCGAGTGCTTTTGATCCTAAGGATCCTTCTTCACACGAGGGCATACATACATAAACATGTACAAAACAAAAACTACATGTGCACACACATGTCTTCCCTCTACAGGGGTATAAAACACCAAAAGCTGAACCGAGCTCCAAGCTCTCCACTGCTGCCTCATAGCCAAGCAGGTACCGTCTCTATTGGGGCTTCCCGCCCTGAGACCCTCCTCTCTACCAGAAGCATCACCCAAAATAACATAAGCCCCACACGGGGTGAGATAAACATCTCAGTAAGCTCAGGGTCCTTGGAGGCATCTCCTCCACCCTGGCTCACTCACCATGACACAAGTCATCAGGGTATCACAATAAACTGGCCTCCCAGCCCTCATAACAATACAAGCAAGCTATCTAGCTCTATGTACAGCGGACCGAGTCAACGCCGACCTCAGTGTGAAACTGGAATTCACACCCGTGCCATCCCATCGGCAGCTACCCCTTACGCGTGGACGCACGTATATGGTACCTCCGAGAATAAGCAATCAACCGCGACAGGACACACCTATCTCTTGGTCTTAGGGGATCATCATCACCCCGGGATCCAATCAACCATGAGCAAACCAAACTAGGAGGTGTTCTCTACTCCTAGGGAGGTCCATATATATCTAACTGGCTAGAAGATCTAATAACATGCTTCATACATGTCTCAAGCACAGATACAAGCATATATCATCATGAGTATGCAACAACCAATAATGCATGTATCATGAATGTAACCACTACTCCCTCGGATTATGGTGGAGCACAAGCAAGTGGGAAACACCCCCAAGAGATCAAGAACTTACCTGGCAAAGTCGAGCTCTGCGGTTCTTCCCTTGCTCCGTGGCCTACGCCATTGACACCCGCGGTGTCACGCCCTAAACAAGGCATACAAACATGTATCAAACATCCACACAACCATACAAGGCATACAAGCATAACACGGTTCTCAACCGCTTCAATGAAAGGAATCACAATCCTTTCCAAAACCACAAGGTCGTCTAACCTAAGGTTCATCAAGGCTTAACACTCAAAGCCATACCATAGACCCTCGATGGTCTACCTCATGCCCACATGGCACTTGAGTCATCACAAGACTCAATGCAAGCCAACATCAAGAGCTCAAAGCTCTACTTAAGCCCAAGGCTCAATGGCTCACACATGGCTTGAACGGTTCTTTCACCCACAAGACACCGTTCCACAAGCCTCCCAAGACCATCAAAGCCACAACCCAAGGCTCTTGCATGTCAAAACATAGCTAAGCAACTCAGCATATCACTATACATGCATCATCTAGAGCCAAGAACTCAAAGTTCACCAAACTCACAATTGAGAGCTAATCCTACATCCTCACAACATTCTAAACACATGTTTCCAAAGGACCCAAGGCTAATACTAGCTTTATCACAAGTGGGTCACTATTCACCCAAAACCCCAACTCATAAAACAAGCGGTGAATCTCGAGTTCCTTACCTCAAAGATGACAAGGAAGGCCCAAGGACGACTCCCCCTAGCTTGGGTAACCACTAATGGCCGTCGTTCCTCGCCGAACTCGAGTTCTACGAACTTCCCTTGAGAAAGGGATTCTCAAAATGAGTGGGTTGAAGGGAGAATGAGGAAGGATTCAAGCTCTACAAGTGTTTTCCAACACGAAAGGTGTTTAAGGGACAAGATTTGGTGAACTATGGTGAAGAAATGGAGCTTGGAGCTTGTTTAATGGAGGTGGGGTGCTGGAGGAAGAAGAAAACCAAGTTTTCCTTCTGAAAATCGTGACCCCAGCCTTTTATAGTGGTCCTGTCAGAGCTGTCGCGCTGATCGCGCCAGCTCCCAGGAACCATGGTGCCGTCCGCGCCATTCCCACGCCCAGAGCGCCAACCTCCAGAACCTTTGGCGCCAAGAGTGCCAATATCCAGAGACTGTGGTGCTGACCGCACCACAATGGCGCCACTCGCGCCAATTGGAAAAAAGAACAGGTCTTCTGGGTGGTCTGGTGCCACCCGCGCCAGCCTGGCCCCCCAGGCGTCAACCACCAGGACCTGTGGCGCTGGGAGCGCCACTCCCGCGGCACTCCAGAGACTGTGGCACCAAGAGTGCCAACCTGGCGCTAGGAGCGCCACAGTTCTGCAGAATCCAGCGCCGTTCACGCTCAAAACTCGCGCCGTACGCGCTGAGACTCAAGGTTATTATATTAGGTGTTCTCCCTTTGACATTGTGTATGGGTTCAATCCCCTCACCCCTTTTGATTTGTTGCCCTTATCTAATATTTTTTCTTTGAATCATAGGGACAGTAAGGCCAAAGCAAAGTATGTGAGGAAGCTCCAAGAAAAACTGAAAGCACAAATTGAGAAAAAAAATGGAGCAATATGCTAAACAAGAAAACAAAGAAAGAAAAAGAGTTGTTTATGCGGAGATTGGGTTTGGCTCCATATGAGAAAAGAAAGGTTTCCTACCCAAAGGAAATCAAAACTTTTGCCTAGAGGAGATGGACCTTTCCAAATCTTGAAGAGGATCAATGACAATGCATACAAAGTTGAGCTTCCCAGTGAGTATGGGGTATGCTACATTTAATGTTGTTGGCCTAAGTCCTTTTGATGTAGGTGATGAATATCCATATTTGAGGACAAATTCTTTTAATAGAGGGGAGTGTGAAGAGGACCAAGAAAGCCCAACAATGTACTACAAGGATTGGGAGACCCCATGACAAGGGCAATATCAAGCACAATAAGCATTGGATCATAAGTGAATTATTTCCTTTCTCAAGCATTGGGCTAAGATATCAACCTTGCCTTGAGCCCAAAGACCAACATGGAAGAAGAGTTCAAATTGCTCCAATTGATTCAAATGAGTGAAGAGCCTAAAGACCAATGAGTGATGATATTGCTTTGTCGAGACGCATCAAAAACAATTTTACTAAGCTAATTCTGTAGCACAGAGCTAACCTAGGTCGACTCAGAGACACGATCAATATGGTTCTAGCTTCAAATCATTGGTAATAATAAGGGGGGATTTTGTCAAACAGTTGGTATGCGTAAAAGTAAAACATGCAAGAACACAAACTAAATTAAAGAACAATGCAAAAATTAACAAGATTATCAAGGAGTAAAGTAAAATAGATTAGAAAGCATCAATCCAATTCACTAACCCAAGCTATTTGAATCATCATCATTCCCATAAGTTGATTCTAACATGAACATTCATTAAATCTCAATAGAAGCAGTTCAATCGATTATACTCCTAAATTGATTGAAACCACAACCCTAACTGAACTATCATTCAATTAATCTTGTGGTTATCATTTGAAATTAAGACATGAATCCATAATCCTAATTCACTTTTAATCCTAAATGCATTCATAATCATGAAAACATAATAGAAATTGAAGAAGAAGGTGAACATTCAAGAAGAATTCGAAATACCGAACCAGAACTCCAATTCTTCTCTTGCTTAAGTTAGATCCTTGGATTGATTAATGATTTAGCCTTCCATGATGATCACCAAGGAAAGCCCCATGAAGTGAGTGCAGAAAAATGGAAGAATAGCAGAATGGAAAAGAAGAAGGTGAAGAACAATGAAGAACACTTGAGAGAAAATGAAGAATAAGCTTTTGATTCTAAAAACTAAAGAAAAGAAATGTAAAACTTGTTTATTGAATTGTAAAGTGTTGTCCAAGTTTTCACTAAAGTCACTAATATATTAGTGACTAAGTTCTGAAAATAGAATGGGCCATAAACAAACCCAACAATCTAATTATTTACTATTTACAACCATGAAAATCAAATTCGCAACCCAAAATTACAAGTGCAGAGGTGCTAACTTCGAAGCT
This sequence comes from Glycine tomentella, assembly GCA_007407185.1. Classification (NCBI taxonomy): domain Eukaryota; kingdom Viridiplantae; phylum Streptophyta; class Magnoliopsida; order Fabales; family Fabaceae; genus Glycine; species Glycine tomentella. Next base: position 291,504 of record PYAF01002613.1, read on the forward strand.
CAAAATGACCCTCAAAATGACAAAATTGGCCTCAGGCTATTTCTAGCAAACTTGTAGATCTTTTCGTTATCTTTCCAGGGACTCCTAGAATGCTCCATTAGAAGATCAGTAGCACTCTATAGGCCCTGCACAAGTCAGATACGTTAAGTGAGCAAAAATCCGAAAATACGCTACAATTAGCAATTAAGCCCACTTACTTGCCTAGGCCAAAAACTGAATTAGAATGGAAAAATAAAAGTCCAAAAGAGGTCAAACAAGCTAAGAATGATAGACAAAAATTTAACTAGAATCACTCTATCAAGTGACGAACCCAGATTGCTCTAATATTTTGAACATAACTTGAGTTCTAGATGTTCGTTTTAGGCGTTCTTTGATGCATTCGAAAACTCCGAAGATTTCCTACAAGTCGTATTTTTAGTCTCAAGTCCTAATTCTACATCTATGAAGATGAAAATTGGAAAGAAAGTTCAGCACGAAGTTATGGACGAAAATTGGGTATATAATTTGTCGGTATTAACTACTTTGGAGTCCCATATTTGGTATGCCTCCCAGGCATGATTGGACTTAATAATCTTATATATTTTCAATTTCTAACATTACTTGTAGGGTTTAGGTAAGGAAGGAGAAGAAAGAGAGAAAAATACTTTTCTTAAACATCCAAAAGCAAGCAGAGGAATATGCGGCTTTGATTATGGAAGAATTGGACCTTGATGACACAGGATACATCATGGTAAATGAATAGCCTATCATGCAATTTCCAGATTGGAAAAACTCCCTTCACTTTTAAAGAATTCTCCACTTAGCCTAATTTCTTTAACTATTTGGCCATATTTTATTTGGAAAAGCCCAATGGACAACCTGAAGATGCTCTTGTTGCATGGACCGGAAAATACAAGAGGTAAAAATATGCATGGCAAAAGGTGCAGTCAAGACACTTGAATTGTGTTGGCTAAAACAGCAGAGTGCGCTCACAATACCCTCAAACACGATCAAACCAAAAAAATGTGAAAACGTAAATAGATCAAACATTCTTCAACATAAACAGAAATGGAGAAGAACACACAATCAAAATAGTTTTACGTGGGAGAAAACCTTCTTCAACGTGAAGAAGAAAAACCCACAGGACCTAGTTCAGAATCAAATATCCACTATAACAGTAATTGATTACAGAGGATCAAACTACACCAGTTGGTGGCTCACTCAACCTTTCCAACAATGGTGATAATCAAATGAACCTAGAGTGTTTTACTCAAACTCTCTCTAGGAATCTCTCAAATGCAAAGCACGCAGGCTTGCTCAGATTGACACTCAAGAATGTCACTTGAGACTCTCAAATGCGGAGTCACACTCACGCTCAATCTCCCAATTTCTGTGATACTCCGCCTCCCTCAATCTGTCTCTGTTTTTGCCTCCATCTATAAATGTCATATTTATAGAGAGGAATTAGATTTAGAGATTTCAGCACCCTAAATTGGAATGGGCCAAGGTCAGCACCTTGGAAATTGGGCCCAAGTCAAACATTCCTCTTTCAGTGCATAGGGATTTGGGCCAAGCATTAAAGCGGAAATTGTCCAAAAATTGAACATGGCTCTTATCTTGTTACTTGTTTGTCGCAACACCATCACTTGGCTCAGGAATAAGACCAAGCTAGGTGTTGTAGTTCCTTTTGATGACAACATCAACTTCCACAATGTATTTTTTACTTCTAATTGCTCCTTCAAGAGTGACAAGAAAAGGAAACATATATATATTTCAATTCAAAATTTTGTTGGGTTATATAGCAGCTTTCACAAGTTAACAAGGCATGCAAATGTTTGTTCGATTGAAAGGTAATTGATTAACATGCACCTTATATTATGTGATTGATAGTCCTGGATGTATATGGCTGTTACCATCACCATTTATGCCTTGGAAAGACTGATTAGAGCATTCAGATCGAGCATTAAGTCCGTCAAAATATTGAAGGTAAGTATCAAATAATTAAAACTCAATTATTTACTATATGAAGAAACACATTGCTCTATCATAATTACTTTTGCTTAAAAGGTATGCTTATCCAACTTTGAAGGTGACTTATCATGGAAACATGTTATCACTTAAATTGTCAAAGCCGCAGGTTTTAGCTACAAAAGTGGACAATACATGTTTGTGAATTGTGTTGCTGTGTCTCCATTTGAATGGTATGAATTGAATGAACATCTTCTAAATACCTTTGTAACACCTTGAGGTGCTTTCTTTACGCATTCGCAAGCATCCATTTTCCACAAGTTTTGCCCTTGATGATGGTTACCTTAGTGTTCACATAAAAATTCTTGGTGACTGGACTCAAAATCTGAAAGCCAAATTCACACAGGTGAATTATTATCCCCCCCTATTAATGTGGGTTTCTCGTTATTTCCTAATCTATATTTCTTTGGCTTCTTTCAGGCGTGCCAGCAACCCCTCAATGGACAAAGTGGACTTTTAAGAGTTGAATGCTTGAAAGGAGATAACCGCGTTAGGTACTAATAATGGTTTCACTTACCATCATGTATATATATCTCTTATGGCTGAGTGCATTCTTTATCAAGCTGACTCACAAACAGTCTCTAAAATATTATTTCCTTTGATCTCAATTTAATCAAAGAGCTACACTGAGAGATTTTGGCTGAATAGTATTTGTGTAAAAATTAAGCAAAATTGAACATGTGCTTTGTTATGTTATATCAGTTCTTGTTATATCTGAGAATAAAAAGAATAAATGACTGGATGGACTATAGTTTCAATAGAAAAGATGTGCTTTATTGTGAGAGTATGAAACTCAAATGCACATTCTCAAAGATATAGTGAAATCGTGGGGAAAAAGTTTAAATTTTAAATAATAAATATTAGTATTTATTATTTGTTAATCAAAATACACCTTTGAGTTGATGTATTTTGTCTTTGTTGCATACTTGTATGATGGTTCTTTGAATGCAGCAGCTAAGTTGAGCATGGGTGAGGTGTTAGGACCTATGAGGAAATTTGACTTGTTTGGCTATGGGAAGAAGCTTGTCAGAATAGCTAACAAATTTCATTAGGTTTTGGAGAGGCGTCTCTTGGAGAAACATAAACTGAAAAACACAGGCTCGTCAAGGTGAAACAGGGGACATGATGGATATTCTGTTGTATGTTTATAAAGATCCAAATGCTCAAGTGAGGTTAACAAGGAAGGACAATTTTTCTTTTCTCTTGATATTTATTAGGAAAATGTTTAATGAACATCCGACAAGTTATTCAACATAGAGAGAGAAAATATATATAATGTGATAGAATTTATGATGAAAAAGGAAGAGGGATAAAGAAAAATGAGAATTGTTGTTTGAGATATTTAAAATAAATAGTGATTCTTGTATAATTACTCTATTTATTTCAGGGAGAAACATATTTTTTTCTCTCTCAAATTTCAGTCAAATTTGATCTTAATTCATGTGTTTTAAAATAGATGAATGTAATCTTCATTTCAAAAAATATGTAAAATTGGTTTCTTACCTTGAAATAACTGATGTTGTTTGTTGATGCGATTAATAGTAACAAATGACGATCACATAATGATGTGAGAATCACATGTGAGCACTCTGAAATGGCTGTAAAGTGGTATGAATGTATGGTCGACTAATTAGCCACATTTTTTAAGACTGAAAATAGAGGGATAAAAATTATTACTTTTTTGTTTAAATGTGTATGTTTATATATGTTGCTTGCAAACCAATTTTAATAATTAACACTCAACTCAAAAATGAAAGTGTAAGGTAGCATAGGTGGGATACAATGTGATTCTTGTTTTTGGATAAGAGTTTTTGGGTTGTTGAATTGTATTTCTTCATTTGAATCCCAAGAAAATTTAAAAATCTGCATCATGATTCATGTAATACTCATTTCTTACTTCAAGTTTTTTTATTGCTCATATCAATTACCCAAATATGGATTTTTAGGATTCTTTCAGATATGCGGACCCTTTCAGCTGATTAGATGGCTAATACAAACAAGTCAGAATCTGAGTTACGGTCCTCTCAACATGGAGGTGGAAAGCAAAGCAAACATATTTTATCAAAGAGCAGTTCCCAACTGCTGCTTAGGTCTTCATCATTTTCCATTCTTTTGTTGGGCCTATTATATAGTTTGTTATTATTAATATGCATATAAGTGAAGATTTTCATTTATCAGATATCAAAGTATCTATGCTATATATTGAACTCTGCTATCTGTAATTATGTATAGATGTTTTGTTGAACTAGCATATGTTGTGATAGAAGAAAATAAATAAAGATGCTCAAGTGTGCCTTTATTTTGAAATGTTGATCAAGATTCATTTATATGGTCATGTATATAGGCAGATTCATTCTTACATGTTATGATTTTGAGAAAAAAAATCTTCTTTTTCTTAGACAACTTTTTTCAAATGAAGGTCTTAAGTATGAAATTTCTTCTTCATGTGTATTCATGTAAATTATTGCAATCAATTTACTCATACTATATAAGACCTTACATGATAATTTCTTCTTCGCGAAAATACTATTTTTAAATATTTTATAAATTAGTTCTGGTTGGTTCATTGTAAAATCAAACAAAATATAAAAAAATTTGCAAAAATAGCATCGATTGATTTAAAATCGATGTTGAAAGTGCCTTTACGACATCAATTTCAGCCAGAACCGATATAGAAAGACATTTGTAACATTGATTTTAAAAATCGATGTTGAAAATGTTTACTTTCAATGACGGTCATTTCAACATCGGTTTTGTAAAAGAGATTTTTAACATTGATTTAAAATCGATGTTGAAAATGCCTATTTTTAACGACAACCGTTTCAACATCGGTTTGAAATTTTTCTAGAACTGATTTTAAAACCTTTTTATGTAGTAGTGCATCATTCTCCCACTCATGCTCCTATTCCTTTGGAAAAGTCACCAGTTCACCCTCCTACCCACAAACCAGCTCACCCACCACATCACCACCACTCTATGAGTCATGCTCCTTTTCCTGTTGGTGTTGGGAAGACTCCAGTTCATCATCATGTGCACCCACCAGCTTAAGCCCTGCACCACCCCCATGCTCCACCGACTACTACTTTTCTTGATGAGTAGACTATATACTTAAGCATCCTACTTGCCACCCACATCAACTTCTTCCCCCATCACCAATACAACCACACTACGAGTCACACTCACACTTCGGTCAAGAAAATCCAGTGTCGCCTCCAACTTCTAATTCATAGCTAGCGTTGGACTAATCTTAGATCAAACTCCCTCACCAAACACTACTACAAGAAACCCTTTTTACGACGGTGATTCTACGTTGGTTGATAAGAAACCGTCTTAGAAAAACACGCGGTGGCATTTTTGTAAATAAATAGAAACAATTTAAGACGGTTTTGGAAAGACCGTCTTAGAAACTACCATTCTAAGACGGTTTTGTAAAAACCGACGTAGAAGAATGATATAAAAAATTTACTACATTTTTTACAAAAATAAAATTTTAATGGCTTTCCACCAACCACGGTTTTCTGAAAAAGCCGCAGTTGTAAACCATTCAATTTAAATTTTTTTAAACTTCCTCTTCTTCCCTTCAATCCTTAGCATTCACTTTCTCCAAACCTCTCTGAGTCTCACTCTCACCCCCACTTCCTCCAAACCCTCACCCACCTTCACGGGCTCAGCCCCTCTTGGCACCATCACGGCCAACTCACTCTCACGCCCTCATTACTTTCAACTTAACCTAGGTAGTGCTCTCCCTCCTAGTCGCTCTCAAGGTCTCCCTCATCGACGCTCTCACGGTCTCCCTGGTTGACGCTCTCGAGATCTCCCTCGTGGTCACCCTCATGGCCTCCCTCATCGACACTGTCGCAGTCTCCTTCGTTGATGCTCTCGTGGTCTCCCTCGCCGTCGCCCTCATAGTCTCCCTTGTCGATGCTTTTGCAGTTTCCCTCTCAGTTGCTCTCGCGGTCTCCCTCATCAACAATCTGAATCTGGCGCATGTGGTAACTATTCCCTCATTTTATGTTTTATTTTCCCCTTTCGGTTTCTGATAACGCCTCTCTCCTTCTTTTATTTTTTCTCATTCTCACTCCAAATAAAAAATAGCATAAATAAATAGCATAAGGAGAAGGTGAGAAGCTTAAGTGCTATTGCTATTAAACCATAGGATGAATGGAATGGAATATCCCCAAAGAGATGGCATAAAGAAATCCAAAGTAAGTGTCACAACAACGCGTATTTGTGGGTAGAACTTGACCTTTTGCTTCATTTCTCTAGCAATTATTTCAATTTCACCTTTTATTTACTTGTCTTTTTGCTTCAGTCAGTTAACCCCTTGGTACAAAACCCAAATGGCAGTGTTCCGCAAGAGTTTCTGATTGTGAACTCCCACTTGTTATTTCCTCATGATTCAAGTCTGTGCGTATTGACATTGAATGAGTTATGTGAATCCCCAACAATTTAATCTTTTTTATCTTATTTATTATTTTATAGGCTTCTAGCCAACTTGCTTTCAATCTTAAAACTAGATTCGTTGGATCCCAAGTCTGTGAAGGGGAAGATTATAATAACCTGGTTTCTAAAAAAAAAAAAAATCCCATGCTAACAGCGTGGGAATGGTGTTCATCGATGACATTCTGATCTACTCCAAGATGGAGACAGAGCATGCCGAGCATCTCAGGACGGTCCTTCAGATTTTGAGGGACAAGCAGTTGTATGCTAAGCTGGTCAAGTGTGAGTTTTGGCTGACAGAGGTGAAGTTTCTTGGCCATGTGATCTCAGCAGCTGGTGTATCAGTGGATCCCAGCAAGATAGAGGCAGTGATGTCCTGGGAGAGGCCCAAGGATGTGTTTGAGATCCGGAGTTTCCTGGGATTGGCTGGCTACTACAGGAGGTTCATTCAGGGGTTTTCCCAGTTGGTGGTACCTCTGACTCGACTTACACGGAAGGGGGTTCCATTTGTGTGGACCCATGAGTGCGAGCAGTGTTTCCAAGAGTTGAAGGAGCGGTTGACCACAGCTCCAGTGCTGACTCTTCCTGACCCTGGGGGAGTCTTTGAGGTGTTTTGTGATGCATCCAAGCGGGAACTTGATTGTGTGTTGATGCAGGATCAGAAGGTGGTTGCCTATGCTTACAGGCAACTGAAACCTCATGAAGAGTCTTATCCTACTCATGACTTGGAGTTGGCAGCTGTGGTGTTTGCTCTGAAGATATGGAGGCACTATTTGTATGGTGCCAAGCTTATAGTGTTCAGTGACCACAAGAGTCTCAAGTACCTCTTTGATCAGAAAGAGCTGAATATGAGACAGGCGTTGGATGGAGTTCCTGAATGATTATGATTTTGAGCTGAGATACCATCCAAGCAAAGCCAATGTGGTTGCTGATGCTTTGAGCAGGAAGAATGTGACTGCTGCATGTTTGATGATCTCTAATTGCCAGTTGATAGAGCAATTCAGAGATATGCACCTGACGATGACAGAAGGTGCACATGGTCTTGAGTTGAGCAGGACCAAGGTGGATAATGAGCTGATCAGGAGGATCCGAGAAGCTCAACAGTAGGATGAGGCTGTGAGGGCCATGGTTGGCCAACAGGATGTTTCCTAGGAGGATAACGACTTGGTGTTGTACCAAGATCGGATTGTGGTGCCTAAGGGCGAGTTGAGAGATGTCTTCCTGTCTGGGGCGCATAAGGGCCAGTTCAGCATTCATCCAGGAGCCACCAAGATGTATCATGACCTGAAGAGAAGTTTCTGGTGGCCAGGAATGAAGAAAGACATAGCCAAGTATGTGGCTAAGTGTCTAGTGTGTCAGAAGGTGAAGATTGAGCATTAGAGACCGTTTGGTCTGCTTCAGCCTTTAGAGATCCCTGAGTGGAAATGGGACAATATTTCCATGGATTTCGTGGTATGGTTACCGAGGACTCAGAGTGGATGTGATTCCATTTGGGTAATTGTGGACAGGCTGACCAAGTCTACTCATTTCTTACCTGTGACATCTGACTACACTACAGAGAAGTTGGCCCAGCTATATGTCAGGGAGATTGTTAGATTGCATGGAGTCCCTGATAGTATCATCAGTGATAGAGATCCGAAGTTCACCTCGAGGTTCTGGGATGTACTTCAGGATGCTTTTGGGACCCAGCTGAGACTCAACACAACCTACCATCCTCAGACAGATGGTCAGACAGAGAGGACCATTCAGACTCTGGAGGATATGTTGAGAGCTTGTACCTTGGAGCAAGGTACTAGCTGGGACAGATATCTACCTCTGGTGGAGTTCTCATACAACAACAGTTTTCATGCCAGCCTGGGCATGGCACCATATGAGGCTTTGTATGGTTGAAGGTGCAGGACTCCAGTGTGTTGGACAGAGGTAGGAGAGAAGCAGCTCCTTGGACCTGAAATGGTTCAAGAAACTTCTGAGCAGATCAAGATGATCAGAGACAAGTTGATGAAGGCTCAGAGTCAGCAGAGGAGCTATTATGATCAGAAGCACAGACCTTTGCAATTTGAGGAAGGGGATCATGTGTTTCTGAGGCTATCTTCAATGACGGGTGTAGGAAGAGCTCTGGGTGTTAGGAAGCTGAGTCCTAGGTTCATTGGTCCATATCAGATCCTTGAGAGGATAGGACCAGTGGCATACAGGCTAGCTTTGCCTCCCCAGTTGTCAGGGCTTCATGATGTGTTCCACGTGTCTCAGTTGAGGAAGTATGTAGCAGATCTCTCGCACGTGGTAGAGCTAGACACAGTTCAGATCAGAGAGAATCTGACGAGTCCTACAAGAACCCAGAGGATTCTAGACCAGATGGAGAAACAAATCCGCAGCAAGACCATTCCCATCGTCAAAGTGCAATGGGAAGGCAGGACACCTGAGGAGGTGACTTGGGAACGAGAGCAGGAGCTGATGCAGCTATACCCCGAGTTGCTTGACAGGTATGTCTCTGAATTTTGCGGACAAAATTCTTAAAAAGGTGGGGAGAATATAATAACCTAGTTTCTAAAAAAAAAACAAATCCCATGCTAACAGCGTGGGAACAGCGCGGTTAGCGTGGGATGCGGCGCCAATAGTGTGGGATGTGGCGCCAGTAGCGTGAAATTGCACCAGAAGGCCATTTCTTGCGGCCTGATGGCGCGGATAGCGTCATTTTGGCGGATTAGCGCCACAGACGCGGCCAGTTGGCGCGGTTAGCACCGTAGTGGCGCGATTAGCGCCATAGATGCCCAGGAAGCTTTCAGTTGCGCTAATTTGGCGCGAATAGTGCCATATATGGTGCGATTAGCGCGGAAACGTCGGCAAAACCAGTATTTAAAGGCCATTTTACGAAATTTTGACCCAAAAATCATGGTTTCTCCTTCCCCACGACCCCAACCTCCATTGATGCATGCTCCAAGCTTCCTAGGAC
>PYAF01002613.1:306308-320603 GCA_007407185.1 Glycine tomentella
TAATTGAAAGGATTTAATACTTTAATTTGTTATTTTATGTCTTGTAATCTTTATTATAAATTTATTTCCATAATTTATAAAGCCTTACTTCAATTTGATAAAAATAAAGTTCCAAGTTAATTAGGATTTATTGTAGATTGTAGTAACATTTCATTATATTGTTACTTCACTTTTCTTTAATAGTTTATCTATTTTCCTATTGGTCTACCTTATATTTAATTAGTAAAATATTTAGATCACTTATTAAAGAATCTATTGCTTCTATAATTAAGAGAAAATTCTCTAGATTGTATCTTTCCTATTTCTGTGTTTTTATGGAACTCAGATTATCCTTAATTCAATTCTTTTGACATATCTGTCAAAATTTCTAAAAAAATTCTATTTCGTGGTTTTTCTTTACTGAAATACCAATAGTTTCTTATCTAGAAGTGTTCAACCCTTTTGTCAGGTTCCTCTAACCTTACTGAGGCTATCTGATCTCATCAGAGCTAAAAGGATATTTTGGTCATTTGGGTAAATGTTCAGGGGCATTTTAGTCTTTTACCCTAGGGACCTAACTGTCATTTACGAAATTGTTCAAGGATATTTTGGTCATTTTTAAAAATATCTAAGGGTATTTATGTCATTTATTTTAGGAATGCAGATTTATCAGATAATGCACATATATAGTAAATTAGGAGGGTGTTACATAGTCCACTATTCTCCTTTACAAGATCTCCTTGAAGCAAGAACTTTAATGCCAATTTGGATTTTGATGTGTATGATTGCATGGCCTTTAATGTTTCTAGTCATAGCTTTCATGCCATCAAAATATGATTGTGATCAATGTTGCTTCCCCGTTGTGCTGATTTATCAAAATGGTTACTATCTAGTCTTTTGTCATCTTATCTTGTTATCCTTTAACAAGAAAAAATCCACTTTAAATGTATCGAAGTATTAATTAACTTGTGTGCTAGTTAAAAACTGTTAAATATAAAAACAAAATTTAGCCCAACAGTTTTCTTTTATTTTATTAAGTAATGGCTTTAATTTAGCCCTGTGAATACATGTCACACCTTAAAATAAGCTAACTAGGGTGAGTTTGATAGTGTGGAAATAAATTGAAAAAAATATTTGAATTGAAATAGAGAAAAAAAGATGAGACTGATACATAGTTTTAAAAATTTCTCTTTCCCTCATATTTTAATTGTTGGTCACATCATTACTTGATTTTATTACAATTACTTGCAGTAGTTTATCAGCAATTGCAGTGATTGTTGCTAGAGTCTAGAAGTCTCCGAGCAACACTTGTGATACCTGACATAAGAGGAAGCCAACTTGGTGACAAGTGGTTAGTGCTGAATTTATTCTATATATAAAGGATGAAGGATATAGTGATATGGTGAATATAGCATAATTAATTATTAATTGACTTAATCTCAAAATATTTAGAGTGATATTCTTATAAATTATGTAGACCATAGTCACCTCTAGTTTTTGAGTGTTTGTAATCTTTGAACTACTTGTTTGAATTTCATGTTTTGTATGCCAATAGATTTCTTCATTAGTTGGTTTATTGTTTTTGTATTTTGTTCTCATTTTTCTTTCTTATATAATAGAATCTAAAACTCACATTGTATTTTCATGTTCATGTTCGTTGCTGGATTTTCATCCATTTGGTATTTTGATTTAAAAGCAGTTATTTATTTAGAAAGCTACTGTTGAGTTCACAAGTTTCTCAAGCTTGATGGGGACATAAAAATCTAATATGTTTGATACACCTTACAAATATATGGTGCCCGAAGATGTCAGTAATCATGCTATAGCCATCTTAACCAATTTTCTTTTTCTGCAATCTGCTTATAGTTGATATTCTAGTTTATTTTGGTTCTTTTTGTTTCTAAAAGGATTTTCTCAATAGACCTTTGCCATCACTTTGGACTCCTATGCAGGTGAAAAGCATATTCTGGTTTGAACTTTGATCCAATTTGTGTTGGTATCTTGATCATGCATACTCGTGTTTCTCATTCATAAAAAAGTTGACTCTGCATATCTCTTTTATATAGGCATATAACAATTATGGGTCTGCTCCAACTCCCTTTTTAAATCAACAAGCAGCTGGTTCTCACATGCCTCTCTACATGTGGCCAAATCAGGTACTGATATACACACCATTGCCTCTTATATCAGGTTTCTTTCTTTGTCTATGTCAAAGGGACGAATTTCTGATAGGAACTGGGATCCCTAGTTAGTTAGGAAAGGATCCATTAATGGATTGGAGGTAGTTAATTATTAGGAATGTAAGTGATAGAAAATAATTGATTCTGTATCAGAAGTTCTGAATTAGAAACTGCATGATGGCAGTTATGCATAGAAAATGATTGCTGGAAGCTATGGGTTAGGAGTATATATTTGATAGTAGGTTATGTAATTAGGAAAGGTGTAGTATTTGCACTTTGTTGACAGAGAATACTCTCTGTAGGAGACCATAGCCTGTTGTAAATGTAATTAGGTACATGTTTGATTATAGGTTAAGTTAGGCTCAATCCATTTCTAATAAGTTACTATATTACAATATGCCATTGTTCTGGTTCTCTGTTAGGGTTACTTAATAGTTGCATTATGATAAAAGCACCTTTTTTTTCCCAATGATATCTCATTATGGATATCTTCTTCTTCTAGTATTAGGCAATCAATTCTGTTAATGCTTCAAATATTTTATGCGCTAGAGATATTCAGGGGAGGACAATGATAAATAGAACCACTAATCTAGTGTCTTCGAGAGGAGCATTGCCTCAAAAAGAACTACAAACTTCTATTTGAGTATGTGATGTTTGAAGGAATTAATGACAAGTTGGCTAAACTTTACTTTGTATATTGCTTGTGTTAGATATATAGTTTTTGATCTTTTCCTTGTGTCTATTTTCATTTCTCCAGACAAAGTAATGTTTCAGGTCAAACCTGGACTTTTGTCCCCGAGGACAATGCATGAAGGTGAGTAATTAAAGGTATTTTAATTAAAGGTAATGTTTTAATTTTTATATTCAATTTATAAACTCCCTTATTGTTTAGCTACTCAGTCTTACCAGTGAATATCACTTTCCTTGCCATTAATTCCTTCCTTGCAGCCTTATGTATGGAGCTGAAGATCCTCCAATTGCAGGAATGGTAAAGGAGCAAGACTTTTTTTTAAAAAAAAATACACTAATCTAAGACGGTTATTAGGAATAACCGTCTTAGATCAATTTTTTTAAAATAAATCATACTAATCTAAGACGATTGTAGTAATAACCATCTTAGAAACTTCAGCCTACAAGGACGGTTTTTATATAACCGTCGTAGAAAGTGACATCTTTCAACGACACCACATATAATGACGGTCGTACAACCGACTTAGAATGAGCTTTACAATCGATGTAGAAGATCCATTTTGTAAGCTTCTATATTACATAACATGAAACAATTATTTTCAGTTTTTTGATGGTTCATCTATGGTTTTAGGAAAGGGGCATGTGGCTAAAGTTGTACCAACGTGATTCTATGCTTAAATTATATATACAATAAGAATATGTCTGAAATAGATTTTGCTTGTAATAAAGGAGATAATTTAATGGAGATCGAACAATTTTCAAATATCCTTTTGAAAGTATTTCATGGAAAAATTATGTCTATATTGATCTTTATCCACATAACTATGGAAAACATTTGTCAAATGTAGGGGCTAAAACAAATCAATTCAAATTAGTAACATTGAAATAGAATATTCAAAATGAATTCCTTAAAAAATAGTTGTATCATATTAATTATATAATTATTTATGAATCCAGAAAGTAAATGAAAAGTCTCCAATGACGTAAGATCATGGTTCTAGACAAAGCTGAAATGTAACATCACATGTGCCTTTAGTGTCCATTTTTACTTAAAATTAAACCTTCCCCCAATAACCCACACTATATATGTTAGTATAGAATGCTCAGAATGGATTATGAATTTGAAAATCAAACTTTGGTTGGAGAATGAATAACACTAAAAGCTCTTATGGTTTGCCCTATGAATTTCGGCTCTATTGTTGGATGACAACTTAGTTTATTGATAATATGAATTCTTAAAATAAAGGATTTTACCAACGCAATAATTATCTAACTTTTCTCTTCATTTCTTGATTACACAAAAGAAAGGCTACTTCAATGTTTCTCCAAATAAAATGCATGATATCAACTTCTGTAATTTTTTTTCTATTTTGAGTGTTCTTAGTTTTTTCTTTTGTCACATGCATCTGGTTGTGACTCCCTTAGATATACCCTCTAAGATTCACAAAATCATGAACCACGTTATACATATGATGTTTTTCGTTTGGATTCTTTCCTCCGTTGATCAAGTACCTGATTTTATAACTATAATAATCGAAGTTCTTAAAGAGGACTTGATAATGTGCAGACTTTATACTCCCTCCTTAATTGTTAAGGTTTTTGAATCTATTCTTGAAAATAATTGCCTCTAACATTATTATGAAAAATAGAAAAGATCAACTAAATGTATGTTTAAAAGCTTCTAATAATGGATGATTATTTTTCTACGTTCGATGAAAAAGATATAAAATAATTATTTTTGAGCTGTCTCTCATCACTACTACACAGAAGGCCTACGATGACGGTTATTTAGGCCATACGATGACGGTTGTTGAACCGTCATTATTGCGCATGTCGTTGAAAATGTGGTATTTTCGACGACGGTTCTAAAAAACTGTCTTCGTTTCTAATTTTTTATTTACTTTTTTTTAATTTAAAATACAAACGAAGATGGTTATTAAGGAAAACCGTCATTGTATGTTGACATATGACGACGGTTTTTTGTTAATAGCCGTCTTTGTTTGCATTTAATTTCAATTTAATTTCTTAAAAATAAAATACAAACGAAGACGGTTAATAAGGAAAACCGTCATCGTAGGTTGACATACGATGACGATTTTTTTTAATAACCGTCTTTGTTTGCATTTTATTTCAATTTATTTTTTTTAAAAATTAAAAATAAACAAAGACTGTTATTAACAAAAAACCGTCATCTTATGTCAACATACGATAACGGTTTTCCTTAATAACCGTTTTCGTTTGGATTTTAAATTAAAAAAATTAAAATTGAAATTAAATACAAACAAAGATGGTTATTAACAAAAAATCGTCATCGTATGTTAACATACGATGACGGTTTTCTTTAATAACCATCTTCGTAGGTGTTAAAAAAATAAAAACAAAAAATAATGCATACAAAGACGGTTTTTCCTAAAAACCGTCTTTGTATGCATTATTTTTTGTTTTTTTTAAATGGATAAAAATCACAAAAAAAATGGTACACTTGAGATTTTTTTATATCACATCCCTTATAAAGCTATGAGCATTTACTTCATTAAAACAAAAACAACTTCATAAATTTTATAGTTTAATAATAATAAATAAATTTTATGGTTTAATAATAATAAGTAAGCAAAACAACAGGATACTCACAGGTATTTATAATTTTGATACCTACATAGCAATTTTTCCAAAGGAATCAAAGCACCACATTTAATTTCATGGTTGAACACCAAGGCAAAGGAGAAACATTAGATAAATGAAGCACGTGGCAATGTAAAACTTATTTTGATGATAAAACTCTCACAATAATAACATCACCTCATGGTATACTAATCAAATACCAGAGACTTTAGTATTACATAGTTAGGAAGTCCTACATCGTCTGTCTCAACTCATGGGGTGCAACTTATATATCTGTTAACAACCATTTACTCCTTATATAAAAATAATACATAATGGTTAAGATAAAAACTAGCAAAGTAACCTGGAAAATCACGAGTTATATTTCTCATCTTCAATCTCCTATCAGGACATAAACCTATCACGCTTTAATAGAAGCAAGAGCCCTAGAATATCCACTGCATGCCCAACCAGACAAAAGGGTAACCAATGCATGATCTGTTTTAGCCTATGTACAAAGAAAAAGACATAGGCATCATATATTCAAAAGTTACCTAGATAAGTACTAATCTTTACAGTAAAATAAGTTACCAAGATATCACATACATAACGCTGTTATTTTGGTTTGAGACCACAAATATCTTCTATGAGAAATTATCATGCTTGAGTAAACTAGAACTATTGTATGTATTGGAGTCATGGCAGCTAGTATCCTAGTTCCAGGCTATTTAGTTATGGTTATTTTTCTTTTTAGGCATACTAAGAAACCTCATGCAGCTATATATATAATGATTTATTTCCCTCTGATATCTTTTGTAGACACCTGATGGGTGATGTCTTAAGCACACTGACTGTGAAGGAACTTAAGCAGTTGGAGAATAGACTTGAAACAGGAATCACTAGAATCATATCTAAGAAAGTAAGATGCAAATAGTTAGAAAAAGCCACTCATGAAAAGTCAGCACACAAAACTTACATGACCGTGTAACAACTAAACTGACTAACAAATAGTTATAGAAGTATCTTGATCATTGAGGGAGGGCAAAAAGAATACCACAAAATTTTTTGTTGGCTATGGATTAAATAAAAACTAAGGTCTAATAATGGAACTATGTATACAGCTGGTGATTGTGAAAGATTTTGTATAATCAAACTAGAATTCAGCTCCCCTCTCCACTCAACACTAGTTGCAGTAAAAAAAACTCAAACACTTGTCCACCTTTGCCATCTCCTTCTCGTCCACCCCATCATCCTCTGTTCTCACCATCATCTCTCTCCCTCACAGTTCCCATCCTTTCTTGTAATTGTCCCAATAATGCTATCTTTTCATTGATTTTCAAACCCTTCTTCATCAATCCTAACACCACCCCTTTTCCCTCATTCTCTTCATGCAACACCACACCACAACACAACACAAACACATACACATATCTGTAATAGAGTTAGGCTTACACATAATTCACCCAATTCAACAAGCTTAGTATATTTCTTTTGCCTAATATCTTCTAGTTTGTATTTTAGTCACATAGGATAAAGGAGCTAAGGTATTGGAGTCATGGCAGCTAGTATCCTAGTTTCAGGCTATTTAGCTATGGTAGGCCTAGGGCCTAAATGTTTGTTATACGGTTACAAAATAGAAGGGCAAGGTGGAAATCAAAATGAATAGAGCAAGAGTACCGAAAACTCAAACATGAATATGACAATTTAGCATCAAGGTTTGGGTCCCTAAAGAAGGAGAATGACTGTTTGCAATTAGAGGTAATTAGTTTTTGGTTCTTCTAACAATACTACTTGCTGATGATGATGCTCGACAAATTAAAGCATGTGACCCTTAATTAGTTTTTGCGCTCTAGAGCATTATAACAAACGAGGCTCTCTTCATCTAGAAGAGATTCATCCAAATTTCAATAACGTAGAACATTCATGAGAGAATGAATATGTGATTCCTGCAACATAAATAATAGATTAAGAAAAAAATGATTTGCTACAAATGTGTTGGCCTCAAAGTATGAAGCCTAGACATTTAGGAACAACCAAAGTTCAAAATATATGACAAGACAGCTTTGGATTGGAGTCTAAATCTATTACCCTACATAACATCAATGCATCACTTCTTTAGCAGAGGCAAAAAGTATATCTATTGAAAAAAAAAAGAACAAATCTTTACAATTCTTACCTTCCAACTGAGAGTATTTGAAAGGCTGAACAAATAAATAAGACACCATTTCATTATTATAGTATATTTCAAAATCATAAGAAAAATACAGGAGGTAAAATACATAAGAAAGAATTAGAATATAGGAAGATAAGGATTTAAGCTTCAAGAAATTTGATATAATGCTTTTCAATAGGAATTCTGGAACTATACTAAAGATTCCAAAAACTAGTAAAGATTCTAAAATTAAGACTAGTGCAAGATGTCAAGTTTCAGACTACTGTTTTTATTATTCACATAATATTAGGAAACAGAAAAACTGCTAATATTAAACTCTGCATTTAAGACCCAACAAAGGCTTTCAAGACAAATGTCCTGTGCTAGTAGTCATGTCAAGGTGCACAAACAAAAAAAAGAAAGGAATTTAACGTGGTTTGTACAGTATACTATAGGCTAACGTCCATGGGCAAAAACAAGGGGGAAGGTCAATATGAACACGGGCTGTAATGGCAAACTGGGTTCATATAATTCTGCTTGGTAATTGGTTAATGTCGTCTAGTAAAAAATATATATATATATATATATATAATCATTCCCCTCATATAATCCCATCACGGGTGCTTTACTTTTATTTCTTATTTTTCTTAGATTTTCATCTTACTATATTTTCCGTCCTTATTATTAGTATGTTACTTAATTTAAGCCTAAGCTCTGAATTCATTCTATTAAAGTCATTTTCTAAAAAAGTTGACAAAGCTTAAAAAGATATAGAATTTTACCTTATCCTTGACACCACCAACAGGTAGAACAAGAACCCTCAATGTCATCTCTCTAGTCATAGTCGTGTCTGATCTCACCATTTGCTGATTGAAAAGTGATACCAATGCTATGACCAAAGTCACACCTGCTGAGGGCCCTCCAAATTATTAAATCCTTCTGTAGCAGCAACCCTAAGATCAGTTGCCCTTGCCCTTACCTACAAAATCAATCGTTCATAATAAAAAAAGCAAGTAGCGGTTCTTGATTTAATCCATGTGTTGAGCATATATAACAGTCAGATGGCTTGTATTAAAAAAGATAAACATGATAGCCAATGTGTAGCGACAAACATATAATGCAGCCTTGAATGTAAATGACCAAATTAAGGCTAAAAAACTAAAGAAAATGTCACCAGTGCACACCACGAGATATATTAAAGGATTTTAATTTTATTTTTTCACACAGACCTTACAAACGCGACACCTTGTAATTGGATCGAAACAGGAACAAAGCCTCAAGATACAATGCTTATTAGAAACCCACAATCCTAAATAATCTTATATACATAAGATGCTATAGTCCACTTCCATGCATTTCTCTTTGTACATTTACATTGATAAGAATATGGAATTGGAAAATAATATAGAATTTAATATTAGCCAAAAGAACCATAAAATCATTTAAAAAAGAAAGGAATTAGAATCTCAGAGTCTTTTGAGTTGTTGCCAGTTCTGTATGAAATTTGGTATGTTTCCAGTAAAATTGTTATTACTTATTCTACTGCAGTGTGACAATGTTACAAGTGTTCGAAGTTAAGTAGTTGGGTTCTAAGGAGAAGAAACAAAATCAAAGCTCACAAGTCCGTCAAGTTTTGTAGTCCTGCAAGTGAAGGTGGTAAGTTCCCAGTCAATTGATTGGATGACAGAACCCTTCAGTGTTAAATTTGTAGAAAAAATTGTCAGAAAACATGATCTCTTACAAGTTACAATAGACAGACAAATTATCAAATAATCATATTAGAAAATGAAAAGAAGAAATTGGACTGGGATGTCTTACAAGGTCTGCAAGTTGATTAGTCTCCCAAGCTCAGTTGGAACATCACCAGAAAATTGGTTTGCTTCAAGCATCCTATTGGAATTTTGATAAGAAAAATGCAGTGGTTTTAGTAAGGATGACAAATGACATACTACCACAATAACACCATCAAAGTATACCTCATTCTTGAGGATTTCAATAAATATGATAATATCTAGGACATATATGAATGAATTAAATTAAAGCTTGAAACATACAGGTATGTGCGAGAAGTAATATTGGGATCCTTAAAAAAATCAGACAAGTGAATCTGTCCAACACTATATCGGGATCCTTATTAATTTTCTGAATTTACATTAACTGAAAATGGAACTTAGAATGATAACACTTTAATCTATCATAAGTGAATAGCAGGCAAAATACACAATATAACGTGGTAGTCCCTGTAGCCTAAAATTGTATACTATCTATGCTGAGAAAGAGTTGCGAGTAGATGTTTCCAATATGCACCAATATGAACTTAATGAAATAATAAATCAGTTTTCACCCTAAACTGTCATTTTCAAGACTAAACTGACATTTTAAATAGTATCTTTCTTTGCATATTTATAGTTTACTTTTCTTACACGTTACTCATACTTTTATATTAGTAAATTTATCACAATTTTGACAACAGTAATCTAAACAGACAAAAACATAAGGAGCTTCATGAAAGGGAATAACAAGAAGGTTTACTCACTCCTTTATCAGTTCTGCCACTCCTTAATTAATTGATTTTCTTGAACCATAGAATATATTTAAAAAATTTAAATCATGTATGTATTCAAGACCTTTTGCTGCATCCAATGCAATTTGAATCCTAGCACACCAAGACAGTGGCAGCTGACTTGTTTCAATACCATGGTTTAGATTTTAGAATTCTTGATATCATATACATCTAGAAACATATTTTAGAACATGCCTCATGGGTTTACTTTTGGCAGGCAAATGTATCTTGGAGCCATTATACCTTTCAGCAATGGATCATGAAGATGTTCACAGAGAGATCCATTTGGAACATACTCATACACCAAATAAAGGTGGTCATCTCCACTAGCATATCCCAACAACTCCACCAAAACAATGATTATCTATAATATAATCAAGCATTAGTTCTTTAAGACTATGCCAAAGCCTTCTTAATCATAGACATTACTTACAATGTTGATATGATGGATCCTACACAAAGCCTTGAGTTCTGCATAGCATTCTTTGGATTTATTAGACCTCATCTTCTTCACAGCAACCTCCTGAAGTTAAAATAGCTATCATTCTCCAACTTGCAATTAGTACATGAAAATATGGAATGCTTAATGCTTATCACTAATCTTAAAAAGAAAGTGAATATATTATAAATGACATGCCAGTATATATCTGCTTTTGAAAGATTGAATCTTTATCCTGATCACATTGATAGCTATGCTAAATGAGATATTCAAGAGAACAACTAAGCTTTCCATGATGCAGACTGAAACGTACAATGAAAATCATGCCAATCTTTCACATTTAATTGAATCATGTACAACTTATTTGAAAATGAATGAATATTATGAATAATAAAGGTAAACTTAACATGCCAAATTAAAAAATCTAAGCCAGAAGATAATAGCACCTTCAGTGATGAAAACTTTGTCATCAAATAGAAAACTGCCAATATTGCTTTCAGAATCCACCATAAACATAACCCACGGTTAAAGGCAATGTAATGGCTGCTGGCACACTTTGTGAATAGAATCATATTTACCTAAATATAGGAACAAGGGATTAATTAGATTACAAGCAATTAAATGCATTAAATTCTATAGAACATTGTAGCTGACAACTAAAAATTAGGAAACTTACCCACACCATCAACTCAGAACAGCAACAAAACCATTTATGATATCCAACAAAGTGACTATTATGGTATTTCTTCCATAGAAAAATTAAGTCTACGATTGAGAGACATACTCCAACAACTGGTATGAGATTCATGACAAATTTTTCTGGAAGGGTCATCTTTATTTCATTGCAAAAACATCAAATATGAATATAATTATCTCAGGTATATACTATAATACAATATATGGGGGTAATGCCTAGCTCTTTCTAGGTGATTCCGACAATTTCAATTCAACAAAGCTTGACAGTTAATGGACAATCTATGAGCTGTAGATAACACCTTACAGAGGAACACTACATGATAACAGAAAGCTCATAAACAGAACACAGGGCAGTTTGTAGATTTTTGACATATTTCTTTGAGGCAATTATCTAGTCACAAAATACAGAAAGCTCATAAACAGAATGTAGAAAGCTCATAAGCTCAGCTGGTACCCGGGAATCTAATCGCCAAAATCCATGACCAATCTTCTGATTAAATCCAAGCACAACAATCATAACAACAATCACTATGTTGACCGCAAAACCTAAAACAGTAGGAGATATTAAGGAAAACCAATTCATATATATTTGTATATAATCAGTGGACTAGCTGAAAGCTAAAATCTTGAAATGAATAAGGATATATGTCTTCAAAACAGTTGAAAAATCTCTCTCCACCCCTTCCCCTCCTCACACAACAAATCAACCACCTTACAACACAATACCGAACTCGGCACAAGCCCCTTCTCAACCATATCGTGGAGCAACCATACCGAACTTTCGCAGTGGCAACGAGGATGTGGTCTATGGAGGCGCAGACTTCGCTGGCAATAGTAGGGTTGCTGTTGTGGCAGAGCGCATGAAGGAGTAGACGCGTTGTTCGGTTTGGGAAGTCCAAGAGGAAGGGTTTCAGGAAGGACAAGTTGGTGTCGATGACGACGATGACGGTGAAGAGGAGGACGACACGGAAGAAATGGAAGATGTAGAAGAGGACATCCCAACCATGGGGGGTTCCAGTGACAGTCACTTAGTGTCCTCGGCGGCAGAGTGCATCTTGGGGCTGATGATGTGCGTGGGGCCCTTCTCCAACCTCTTTGTCCACACTCCTCTTTCCAGCTCCCGCTACCGCATCCACTAGATCTTCCACAACCTCTAGCACGAACCGAGAGAGAAAGAGAGAGGGGCCGCAAAGAGATTGAGAGGGGGGCTAGGGTACGAGTGAGGGAGCAGGTACATTTTCTGGAAAAAGGATTCAATTTCAAACACTTTCTGTTTCAACAACGACGATTCCTTTAAAGACCGTAGTTATAATACCACCGATAATTACAAAAATACCACCGATAATTACAAAAATGCCACCGCCTCTTTAAAGACGACGGTTTTTATAAAACCGTCATCGAATCCCTGTCGTCAAATGTATCTTTTGCAGTAGTGTATTGAAACTCTTGTTTCTTAATATTTATAATGTCCTGGTTTATTTATAGAATCTCTAATTCTATTTCAAATGACTTTTTAGAAAGGCAGGAATAGCTTAGTCATAAAATAATATTTGAATGTTCTTAGATTCAGAGAGAGTCTAAGAGTTGTATCAATAGTGACCTAGAGAATACTTATAAACTAGGGTGATAGGATAGAATACTTCTTGTAATCAAGTTTGATTACTGGAACCATTTATTGGTTGATAAAGCAAAACTGGATGTAGCTCATGTTGAGCGAACTAATATAAAACTGATCGAGTGTTTATATTATTCTCCTTTAGCATGTCATTATTTTCAAGGCATATTATTGACATCTTTGCACATAAGTTTTCAATAAAACTGTTGTTTATAAATCACTGGATGACAGTCCTTTACTACTTGCAAATTAAAAATAATTTTTAAAATATTACTTGTCATGAAAAGATGATTTACTTTTTAAAGCATGTCATAAGGGGAAACAAGTTAAAAAGTCTTTTTCTAGAAAAAACATTATTTCCACCTCAAGACCACTTGCATTGTTACATCTTGATTTGTTTGGTCAAACCAAAACAACCTCTACTAGTGGAAAGAGATATGGTCTAGTAGTAGTGGATGACTACTTAAGATGTACATGAATAATGTTCCTTGCTAACAAAGAAGAGCCCTTTGAAGTCTTTTTTATACTTTGCAAAAGGATTCAAAATGAAATAAGAGTATGTATTACTTCAATCAGAAGTGATCATGGTGAAAAATTTGAAAATGACAATTTTCATCTATTATGTGAAGAAAATGTATTTTTCCCAACTTGTCTACCCCCATAAGACATCAACAAAATGACGTAATTGAGAGAAATAATAGATCATTGTAGGAAGGGCTATGACCATGATCAACGATAATTCTACCATGAAACAATTTTGGGTCGAAATAGTGAATATTCTTTGCTATTTACAAAACAAAATATTTATTACCAAAAGTGTAATGTCTTGAAATTAAGCATGTAATTAAGCCTTGATTAAGCCTATGTTTAAGTATAATGATTATGCCTTAGATCCCTAAGAGGAAGAGCTTGAGAAAAGAGTTGAAAAACAGATTCGATCATAGTCGCGTTGAGAGGCTTTAAATGCAAGTTATAGGCAGTTCTGCCCTGCGGCGCTAACAGCGTGGGAACGGCGCTATTAGCTGGACTGGCCGAGTCCATGGCGCGGTCAGCGCGGGAAGTTTAAATCAGGCCAATAGATGCAGCCATCTCACGCTAGTAGCGTGGCTTCGGCACCAGTAGCGTGGGTGAGGCGGAAATGCTTTTATGAAAGGCCATTTGGGAGAGAGAGAGAGAGAGAGAAAGAGAAAAAGAAAAGGAAGAGAGAGAAACCTCCATTGATGAGCGTTTGAGCTTTGTATCTTCTCCATCGTTCATCTAAACACCTCCGACCCAACTGAGAAAGTGATTAGAACCTCGAGAGGAGAGAAAACCCCCGATTGATCCCTGAGAATAGCTGAGAAACAGTGAGATTTGATTTCTCTGAGAGAACCCTTGAGA
>PYAF01002613.1:320703-338321 GCA_007407185.1 Glycine tomentella
GGATTCTGTATAGTTTTGTACTGTACAGAGAAACTTATATGTATATTCACCATATTATAGTGTACAGTGTTATACAGATGACATTTGATGATGTCACTTTTTAGTATATGCTTCCAAACTGCTTAAACTCTGATTGATTATCTGCTTGATTGTGATTTGTGTTTGGTAATGACCCTGATTAGTGGATCGGGGCGTTACAAAAAGAGCCCCCATTTTCATAATTAAAGAGTTCCTTGGTGGGCCATACATGTGTCATAACATCCTGTGACTTCAAATATTTATTTTATTATCTTACAAAATCCCATGCACACTTGAAACGTATTGTCTCTTTAGTCTTTGGCTCTTCACCCTCTCCATCTCCCAATATCACATATTATCAAAGACTTAAACTTAAGAAAACCATTCAAATAGAACAAGAAGAACTAATTAATTGAATAGAAGTTTGACTCAAATTAAGTGAGCTTTTATTATAAAAAATTATCAGTAACGAAACATGATGTATTCCAAACAAATTAAACAAGTCAAGAACTAAGTAACAAAAAAATATATGGAACCAAAGATTAAAGTAGTAATATTTTTATTAGTAGGAGACCAAACAAACATAACAAATAGAAAATAGTTTTTAAACTCCTACTGACATACCTACTTCTAAGAAAGTAAATACGTCTTGCTTAAGCATGACTATGCAATAATATCAAGAGGTGGAATATTTCCTTGCAACAATCATATTTTTGAATTTATTAATTAAAAAAATCAATAAAGGGTAATGAGTATCTCAGTAAACTAAAATGAAAATTATATATAAAATGAAAGTAGAATACTAGAATAGAATACTTACAAGTAAAATAGATATTTATAGATATTTAGCAACAACAATATGTTTATATATATATATATATAAATTTTTGTACTGAAATCAAATTAAATGGAACCAATGAACCATCGATTTGAGATAAAAGAACAGAGTATTTAAATATACTAAATCTTGATGAAAGGTGGATAGTGGATATATATTATCGTACATCTCTTTTTTATTACTAAGCTAACCTCTACAAAGAACATTATGCATATTTCAGATTGGACAATGGCATTGGACCCTAAACAACCAATCACATACCAAAAGTAGACACATCAAATCAAAAACTAGATAAGCTTCAAGAAGTTAAGGGACCAATTGGACGATTTCGCAGGGAGAATCATCCAGAAATTCAAATTATTGGTGATCCCTCAACAAGAGTCCAAACAAGAGCATCACTCAGAAATCAAGGCCATGCAACACTAGTATCTGAAATAGAACCCAAAAACATATATGATGTTATGGAAGATGTACACTGGGTCAAGGCTATGCAAGAAGAACTTGACCAATTTCAAAAGAATGACGCATGGAAGCTTGTGGAGCTACCCAAAGGAAAGAAGGGAGTGGGTGCTACATGGGTGTTTAGAAACAAGCTGGACGAGACAGGTAGATTAGTTGTCAAAAGTTACTCACATCAAGAAAGTATAGATTATACTGAAAGTTTTGCTTTTGTTGCATGTAACACCCTGAAATTGCAATAACTGAAAATAAATGTTTTATGTATTTGTTGTGTTATTTGATTGTTTGATAAGCTTGGATTAGTTGATTGGTTGTGTAGATTAACCTTGTGAAATTGCTTGGTGGGAATGTCAAGTTATGTGAACTTTGTTTGATTTATTTTTGTAATGCGAGAGGGATAGTTGAACCCATAACCTATTTCGGTAAAACTACCATCTCAGATTCATTAACCGTTGGATCACTTTAAAATTTTGACAGTAGCTTCCCAACCATCTCTATATCATTTGACTGTTGAGATATTCAAGATGATGATTTTTTGATTGCGCGCTAAGCGATCCAATGTCGCACTGAGCCCTATTCCCAGATAGTGAGGAAATTACGCTGAGCGAGGCAATGGCACGCTAAGCAAGACCTGCAAGCACGCTGAGGGAGCCAGGGTGTGCTGAGCGAGGAACTCAAGTTATAAATACGCAGCAGTGGTTTAGAAATGCGAAAAACACATTTCTCTCTCTCTTTTCTCCCCCAAAAGCCCTAAAACCCCATTTTCCACCACCCTCAACCACCACAGACCACCATTGCTTGCCATGGGACCACGACACGGTGAAGAACCTCTTAATCGGAGCAGAATCTTCAAAACTCCTCTCGAAGTTTCGGTAGAGAACGGAGCTCCCAATCCTTCTTTATTGGTTTCCTCGAGGTAATCTTAGTTTCCTTTGTCTTATCCTAGCTATTTTAAATAGTGTTTCTTGTGTTTTGGGTATTGTTGTTGGGAGTTTTACACTTCCTTTGAAAAACCTTTGAAAATGAGATTTTGTAAAAGTCTCCTTTTTATGAAATTGATGTCATTTCTGTGATCATTGTTGAACCCTGGTCACATTGGTGTGATTGAAATTTCAAAATGATGTCTTTTGATGTGAACTCCCAAAACACCGTTTAATCCCTTTTTTATTTGAGTGGGTATTTGACCCCAAATGTTATATTGATCTTACCTTGGGAACTTATGCTAAATTGTCTTATAAAGCTTTGCGTTTGAACAAAAACATGCATATTGAAGGATCTTAAAACATTACCGTGAGGCTTTAACGGGAGAACTCCTACTTAGGTAAGGGGAGTTTATTATTTGGTTATAATTGTAGTACCATAGTTAGGGGCTAGGGAGTCCAACTATGAGGATATCTGACTGTCCCTATTGTGTGCTGATTTTCAAGAAAAACTAAGTTTTTAACTAATGGGATGCGATGTATTTATGCTTGATGTGTGTTTGTTCCTATGTATGCTTGTTTTCAAGATAAACGATGTTTTTAACTAATGGGATGCGGTGTAACTATTATAGATGTTGTTGATGATATTGAAATTGAGATGTTATTGATGTGTTGGGGATGTTTGAATGAGATAATGATGATGTGTTTGATGGTGTACAAATGTGATAATATTGATGTGGTTGATGATGTTGAAATGAGATGACTATGATATGCATGATGATGATATTGAGATGATGTGATGTTGATGTTGATAATGACATTGATGAGAGATAATGTTGATGTGAACAATGTCATTGTGTGATGTGGATATACATGGATACCCATGGGGGGTGCATGACAGGTTACCCTTGCGAGGAAGGATGTGTTCCTAGCCAAGTCATGCATTGATGGTGCCCATGATTGTATGTTGTATATGTCCACGTGGGATGCAATGACCGGTTAGTTACCCTTGCGAGGAAGGATGTGTTCCTAGCCACGGTCAGTGCATCGGTGAGCCCACATTAGTGTGTTATGTATATACATGGGGGGTGCATGATGGGTTACCCTTGCGAGGAAGGATGTGTTCCTAGTCGGGTCATGCATTGATGGTGCCCATGTTTCATACTTCATATTGCATTGATGTAAATAGAATGAAGCCATGCGCGTACCTATGGATTTCTATGGGCTGAAAACACAGGTACTAAGGGGTCGTCAGGTAAGGAATTCCCGTGCGCCACTGGTTGATCACCGTGGGGGGAATGGCCTGTGCATGACAAGGCGACCCTGATAGGCAATGAATCATTTTTCCTGTGAGAGGTTATTTCCCTGGATATGGTACCACATTGCATGGTAAGAGTGAAATCAGGAGCATGCATCATTCCAATCATGATTGTTTGATTTGTGAAATGAATTGGATGATAGGTTTGTCGAGTGTGTATCGGACTGATGGAATTGTGGTAATAATTTTGGTTGTTATTGTTGTTTCCTTTCCAATTGTGATTACTTGATAACTGTTGGTTGTATATAATAAACTCACCCTTGCATTTGTTGTATTGTGTGGTTGGTACCTGTGATGATCGCGAACATTCGTTCGTGTGAGCAGATGAACAACATTGGGTGACTCTAGAGGGAGATTCTTTTTGGTTGGAGCCGCTAAGTCGACGTGATGACGTTGGAATGCTTTTTAGAAAGAGTTGTGTTTTGTTAATCGACTCTTTCATAGTTAGTCCCTTAATTCTTTTTATGGACATGTAAATTTTGAGGTGTAAATACAAGTAAAACTACATTAAGTTCTAAACATGCGAATGATGTGTACTGGTTTCACATATGTATATATATGTATTCAATCATTATAATTGTATCTTATGTATGATAATAGTATTATCACGAAAAATGTATTATCATTTTCATAATCAAATTAATGAAGTTTTCTTTAAAATATGAAATTCACACGATTAGAGTTAGTGATGCCGTAGCGACGAGGCGAGTCATTAGAATGGAGGATACTCCCTTAGTGACTTCACCGATTATAGTTGTTACAAGGTTTTAAAATTCAAAAATTAACCTACAAAACTCTATATACAAAGTTTTCCTAATAAGATTAATTCACACCTGAATCCATTTCTTTTCTCTCTACAAAACTGAGCAAACTTTCTGTGCTCTGTTTCTTTCCTTATCTTAACCTCTGCCAAATTCATTCTTCTATCCTTAAACACTATGTCTACCTCAAAAAGAACCAAAACCAATAAAAGAAAGGCTAGAGAATCTTCCAATCCAGTTGAGAGCAGACTGGATTTGTGGTTCCCTAATCAAACTTATAGGATGAACTCATGCAGTTCAATGCCACTAAAATAGTCATGCCTCCCAAGTACCTTGATCTTAAATGGTTCAACAATGAGGGATTTCCATTCCCTGCCCTGTTAGAGGCTCAAGGATTGAAAAAATTCCTTGAATTGAAGGGTACCTTTTACCCAGAACCGGTGAAGGTGTTTTACACCTGTGTTAAAGCCAGAATGGATGGGGTGCTTCATTCCCAAGTGAATGGAGTTCCCATGGTGATTGATGAAGAAGTATGGTTGATTGTGGCTGGTATCTCTTCTGAAGGAGTGAAGAAATTAGGGGCTACAATAAAATCGACACATACAGAGGTATGCTGTTGAATCCCCAAATGAGGTTGAAGACAAGACTTTGTGTTGGGAATCTGACTGGAGAAGATAGGTTGATGCATTACATTATAACCTACATCCTTACCCCCAGGTCTACAAACCATGCCCAAATCACTGTTGATGATCTACAATTGATACATGGCATGGAGACCTCAACTCAGGTTAAATGGGTTCTTGTTTTTATTGAAACTATGCTAAAAGCTTCAAGATTAATCAGCTATCATTTTCCATATGTTGTGTTAATCTCTAGGTTCATAGATTACTTTAAGATTGATGTCTCAAATGAGATTGTAGACAACACCACAAACATCACCAATCTCATCAAAGAGAAGCATCTCAACAAGCTTGCATTAATCAAGACACTCAATAGGTGGCTTATGGCTGGAGAACAAGCTCCACAAGAGGGAGCTGTTAAAGGTGAAGAAGCTGAGGAAGAAGAAGCTGCTCCTGCTGAACAATAATACACTCCTTTTTACTCTTTAATGATTAAAAAGATGGATGTTGTGTTTGCTCTGCAACATAAGCATAGGGCTGAAACATAGTTTTCTTTTGAAGAAATTACTTCTAGGCTTGAAAATTTAGAGACTAGGATGGATCTCAATGATTCTGACCTTCTCTAGATTAGCTTGATGTAATTGTTTGCTTATGGTGTTTCTATTTTCTTTCTGTTTTTTTCTTCTCTTTCTTTGTCTCTTTTCCGTTTTATCATTGGGTTCATCTGCCACCGACCCCAATTAACTTGGGTTAAAGGTGTTGTTGATGTTGATGTTACTTTTTGTACTGTCCTCTTGATTAATGAAACAAATATGTTCTGCTCTTGCTTATCTCATGCTCATCAATATTTTTTTTGTCTTTGAGAAGCCAAAAGGGGTAAAAAAAAGTCTTAAAGAACATATATTAAATAAACATAGTTTTATATACATAGCTTTATGGAAACAAAGCTCACCCAAATACTCAGTTTCAAAGCAATAGATATATATTTTGCTCTTTATCTTAATCAATGATCAATTACATAAGATAGGGGGAGCATATACATACATATGAATAAGTGTAAAATATTTATGCAAAGTATGGTTAACACTTGTCTTGGCAAGAAGCTGAGTTCATTTTCAGATATAAAGTATAAGCTCCTGGAAATCAACTCCTTTAAAAGTACTTCAAGGTTCAACATGTTCAATTGATGTTTGGCATGATCAAAGCCAAAAAGGGGGAGATTGTTAGATACAGGGGGAGCATGAAGATGAATCGAGATACATGTTGAAGATGAATGAGTGTTTTAGCTTTGTATATGCCATTCAATTGAAGGCATTTGCAATTGCTTGATGTAGGAGAGAGTCATCCTATGATCAATTGCATTGCATTAATATCATTCATTTACTTGCATTCATGATTTTACATAAGCACATGGTTTGTGAAAAGGTTTGATATTTCATGATTGCATCAAATCAAAGTGTTCATGGTTTTAAGTTTTTGGAAAAACTATTTTTTCACTGTTTTAATCAATCACCACATATTGGTAATCTATTACCTGAGCTTTTAAGAGCAAAATAATTAATTATCGGCATTAAGTAATCGATTACTCAGCATAAACATAGAATAAGACATAACTGTGTTAATCGATTACCATTTATCACTAATCAATTACTTAGTTCAAACATAGAACAAGACATGACTGTGTTAATTGATTATCATTTATCAGTAATCGATTACTTAGTTCATTTACGGAACAATGTATCCCTGTAGTAATCGATTATAGGTCAAAATAATCGATTACTTTGTTCATATAACCTTTCTAGAAAACTGAAGAACATTTGTATTTAATCGATTACAAATGAAGATTTAATCGATTACTTAGGCGATTTAATCGATAACATTTAGTTACAACTGTTTTTTATAAATAGCTTAAGGCTTTTCTAAAATAATACACATTACAACTCTACGAAATTCTAAAATTTTTTATAAGTCTTCTGAGATTGAGAAAGGTTACTCTAAGTTCTAAAATGGTTGACCCATAAATTCAAATCTTCATGGTGTTTTGAAATATTTCTTGGGCAAGACAACAAAGAAGCTTTTTGGAGAAGAAGTTCTGAAATTGCTTTTCATTTCAATTCTTTTTGGTAACTCATATTCATTCATATTCAGTGGACCATTAGGTTGTTTCTCCATTAGCTTTGCTTGTAAATTCATCTTTGAATTTTTTGTTGTTTGTAACTATTACAAGGGTTCTTGAAGTTTTTTAGAGTGGGTTTCTCTAAAGGGAAAGAGTAGAGAAGTGTTTTCTACGTCTTGATCACTAGAATTCTAATAGGGTTTTAGATTTATGTTCTTTATCTAGGTTGATATTGTAAAGCTCGCAAGAACTGAAATTTGTGAATAGTAGAACTCTAATCTAGTTTTGATTAGAAGAAACTGGATTTAGCTTCTCTTGTTGAGAGGTGAACCAGTATAAGTTCTTGTTTTGATTACTTTCTTTTAATCTCTTTAAGTTATCTTAATTTGTGGTTCTTGGTGAATTCTTTATTACTTAACAAGTAATGTTTTTGTAATTATTTTCTTGGGCTGAGTGATTTGATTGACTAAAGCATTCTTGGTTTATTTGTGATAAAGATCTTATAACTCTGATTTTCTAAAGATTTTTAAAATGCCAAGTTTAAACCAATTCACCCCTCTTGGTTATTGTGTTTATTTTTGTCATTGTTTTCAATACTTACATGACTGAAGTGAAGTGGTGTGTGAGAGATTTTTTTAGATGGCAATGGGCAATGGCTTGGGCGAGTTTATATAAGAGCACCAAGAGAAGTTTATGAATTGGGCAGAAAAAGAATGAAAACATTTTTTTTTAAATGAGGTGAAATTTGATTTCACCCCTCTATTTTATTTTTTTCTATTATGATGCTCACTCGCCCAGGCAAGTTAATACCCCCCATCCCCGCTCGTTTTTAGAAAAAAAAATTAATATTACTAAATTATATTAAAAATGCAGTTTCATACTAATCTATAGTCATGTTTAACTATACTTAACCTATAACTCAAAACATATAATTATAAGTATAGTGTTTTAATAAAACTTAAATATTAAGTAAAGCAATATAAATGTACCATTCAAGATATAAAACACAGATATCATAAAAGAAAGGTTTATAATATACTAGGTTGACTCCTAGTAGCGCTTCTTTAACATCATTTTAGTTGGACGTCCTTGTTGTAGCTCAATCTTCCTGCAATTGGACCACAGTGGTGAGTCTCTCAACATCACCGCCCAAGTAGTGTTTGATTCTGCTACCATTTACAGTCCATGTTCTCTTTGTGGCTGGATCTTCTAGCATTACAACTCCACGTGGTATGACTTCATTGATGATGAATGGTCTAGACCACTTAGATTTCAGCTTACCTAGAAACAATCTCAATGTAGAATTAAATAACAAAACCTGTTGACCAGGCTGAAAATTCCTTTTTAAAAGCTTTTTATCATGATAAACTTTAACTCTTTGCTCACAAAGCTTAGAATTTTTATAAGCTTGAAACCTTAATTCCTCTAATTCCTGAAGTTGGAGCTTTCGGTGTTCACCGGCTGCATTTGGATCAAAATTCAGAAATTTCAATGCCCAGTAAGCTTTGTGTTCTAACCCAACAAGTAAATGACAGGATTTGCCATCAACCAATTGGAAAGGAGTGAGTCATGTAAGAGCTTTATATGTTGTTTTGTATGCCCACAGAGCTTCATCTAACTTTTGAGACCAATCCTTCCTTGATTAAGAAACTATTTTTTCCAAGATTTTCTTGATTTCCCTGTTAGAAACTCTAGCTTGTCCATTGGTCTGGTGATGGTAAGGTGAGGCTACCTTGTGTCTGACACTATAGTGTTGGAGAACCTTTTTGAGTTGGACATTATAGAAATGAGATCCTCCATCACTTATCAACACCCTTGGTGTGCCAAACCTTGAAAATATGTTTTTCTTTAGAAAGCGAATGACGATCTTTGCATCTACATGTTGTACAACTGTCACTTCCACCCATTTGGATACATAGTCCACAACCAATAAAATGTATTCATTTGAGTAAGATGATGGAAATGGACAAATGAAATCTATCCCCCAGCAATCAAAAGCTTCAACCTCCAGAATATTTTGCAGTGGCATTTCATTTCTTTTAGAGATTCCACTTGTTCTCTGACATTTATCACATTTATGAACATAGTCATATGCATCTTTACACAGTGTAGGCCAATAGAAACCAGATTGGAGGACCTTGACAACAATCCTTTCTCCATTGTAATGGCCTCCATAAGGTGAACTATGGCAATTCCTTGGCATATTTCTTGCCTCCTCCTGAGTTACACATCTTCTCAGGAGATTATCTACCCCAATTTTAAAGAGGTAAGGATCATCCCACACAAAGTATTTACCGTCCCTGAAAAACTTCTTTCTTTGGTGCCAAGTTTTATCATCAGGAATTGCACTAGTCGCTTTGAAGTTTGCCATCTTAGCAAACCATGGCCTTTCTGAAATATTGAATAGCTTTTCATCAGGGAATTCCTTTCGAATTTCAGGACCTTGTGTGGTTACCTCATCAATGGTAAGTCTGGAAAGATGATCAGCTACATGATTCTCGCTCCTTTTTTTATCCTTGATTTCTAAATCAAATTCTTGCAAAAGTATAATCCAACGGACAAATCTGGGTTTAGAATTGGATTTCACTAGCAAATATTTTATAGCAACATGATCAGTAAAAACCACAACCTTATATCCTATCCAATAAGATCTAAATTTTTTCAAAGCATACACTACCGCAAGCAATTCTTTCTCAGTTGTTGCATAATTAATTTAAGTTTCATTTAAAACTTTGCTTGCATAATGTATAACATGGAAAACTTTATTTTTCCTTTGACCCAAAACTGCTCCTACAACATAATCACTTGCATCACACATTATTTCAAAATCAAGTTTCCAATTTGGTGCTATGATTATAGGTCTAGAAATCAGTTTTTGTTTCAAAGTATCAAAAGTTTTTAAACATAATTCATCAAAATGAAAGGAAACTTCTTTGTTCAAGAGATTGCTCAAGGGTTTGGCAATTTTAGAAAATCCTTGATGAAACGCTTGTAAAAACTAGCATGTCCCAAAAAGCTTCTGATGCTTTGACATTTGTTGGTGGAGGCAATTTTTCGATGATGTCCACCTTGGCTTTGTCAACCTCAATGCCATGAACAGAGATCATGTGCCCCAATACAATACCTTATATTACCATAAAATGGCATTTCTCCCAGTTGAGTACAAGATTTGTTTCAACACACCGCTTCAAAACAGTGTCAAAATTAGAAAGACATAAATCAAAAGAAGAGCCATAAACAAAGAAATCTTCCATGAATACTTCAATGCTTTTTTCAACAAGATCAGAAAAAATAGCAAGCATGCATCGTTGAAATGTAGCAGGTGCATTACAAAGACTAAAGGGCATATTCCTATAAGCAAAGACACCGAAAGGACAGGTAAAAGCTTTATTCTCTTGGTCTTCAAGAATAATGTTGATTTGATTATATCCTAAATAACCATCAAGAAAATAGTAGAATTGTTGTCTTGCTAGTCGCTCCAGCATTTGGTTCATGAAGGGTAATGGTAAATGACCTTTTCTGGTGGTTGTATTCAGCTTCCTGTAATTACTACACATTCTCCAATCCGTAACAGTACGAGTTGGAATAAGCTCATTTTTGTCATTTTTAACAATAGTTATACCACCTGTCTTTGGAACTACCTGTACAGTGCTTACCCACTGGCTATCTGAGATAGGATATATCATTCCAGCCTCCAGTAACTTGACTACCTTCTTTCTGACAACTTCTTTCATGGTTGGATTGAGACGTCTCTATGGCTGAGCTACAAGTTTATAATCTTCTTCCATTAAAATTCTATGCATACAGTAAGAAGGACTAATACTTGTTAGGTCTGATAAGGTCCAGCCAATGGCTTCTTTGTTCTTCTGCAAAACTTTTATCAATTTCTTTTCTTCTTCTTCAAAGAGATTTGCATTAATGATGACTGCTTTATGGGAATCACATGCAAGAAAAATATATTTTAAATGTGAAGGTAATACCTTTAGCTCCAACTTTGTTTCCTCTTTTTGCTTATCTTCTTTTATTTCTTCAAAGAGAGATTGGTGATAAGAAATTTCTTTGCAACCATTCAGTTGTTGAAGACAATATGAACTCTCCTTATCTTCACATTCATTCCTGTCCTCGAATGCTTCAGTCAGTGCTTTCTCCAAACCATCTTCTCTGTGAATCAATTTTTTAGAGTCAGAAACTACCTCATCCATGACATCCACTCTAAAACATTCTTTTTTTATCTGTAGGATGCTTCATGGCTTCAAGGACATTAAATAGCACTTCATCATCTTGCACCCTCACAGTGAGTTTTCCTTCATCAACATCAATCAAAACCTTAGCAGTCTTCATGAAAGGTCTGTCAAGAATCAGTGGAACTTCACTGTCCTCATCCATATCCATTACTACAAAGTCGGCTAGAAATAAGAATTTGTCAATTTTCACCAACACATCTTCAATAATGCCATAAGGATGCTTAATAGTTCTGTCAGCTAGCTTCAAAGTCATCCAAGTTGGTCTGATTTCTACTTCTCCTATCCGCTTGACCATGGACAATGGAATGAGGTTGATGCTAGCACCTAAATCAAGAAGTGCCTTTTCTACTGATAGTCTCCCAATAGTCACAGGAATTGTGAAACTATCGAGATCTCTGGATTTCTCTGGAATAGTTTTTTGGATAATTGCACTACAACCTGCATCCAACTCTATTGTTTCATCATCCTGGTATCTTTTCTTCTTTTGTAAGCAAATCTTTCATGAATTTTGCATGTTGGCATCTACTCCAATGCTTCAGAGAAAGGCTTGTACTGCCTTTCCTTTGCTTTCTTTGACAAAGCATGTGGGTAAGGCATATGTCGAACTGGTGGAGGATTTAGTACAACTTTGTCTTTAGTTGTTTTCTACTTATCCTCTTCACTTGTCACTTTCTCTTCAATTTTTTCTTTTGTCACCAATTCATCATTCTTCTCATTTTCTTTTTCAACTCCTTTCTTTTCATCATTGTTTTCTACAACTCCTTCATTTTTCTTTTCTCATCATCATCATTCAAACCAACCATAGTCCCCCTCCTTGTTATAATTACCTTGCATTGTTCCTTTGGGTTGACTTGTGTGTTTGCTGAGAAAGATCCACCTCCATGCTCTGAGTGTTATTTTACGAGTTGTCCCACCTGAACTTCAAGATTTTTGATGGAAGCATCAATACTCTTTTGATGGTGATGGACATCTACATAAACTAAGTTAGAGTGTCTTCCATTTTTGACACTCTATCAGGCTGAGCTTGCTATTGTGGACCTTTATTTGATGGACCTACATAAGAATTATTTGAAGGACCTGCATATGAGTTGTTAGTGAGACCTGCAAAACAAGAGTTAGTAAGAGCAGTATATGCATTATTATTTTGTCTCCAACCATACGGTTGATTTGAACCTAGACCACCTCGGTAGCGTTGGTAATTTCCTTGATAATTCTGTTGAGGTCTGGTCTGATTCTGCAAATAATGAGTCTCCTATTCTAGTTGACAATCACCAGGTGCTAGACAGTGGCCATTTTGATGTTCTCCGCCACATAAATCACATCTCAGAACTTGTTGACTTGATGAGCTGTGTGTGTTTTCTATGATCCTTCATGTTGGAATTGTTGTGGAAGTTGGCCTAATTGTTTTGTTAAGGCCTCTATTTGTCGAGTTAACAATTTATTTTGAGCTAGAATAACATTTTGAGTATCTAGCTCCATGATACCTTTCCTCTGTATTGGAGATCTATCATGGTGAGACTGGTAATCACTAGCTGCTTTAGAGTCAATGATTATGATTGCCTCCTCCAAGCTATTTGACATCATAGTACCTCCAACTTAGGCATCAAGAATCATTTTTGTTTGAGGTCTCAAACCACTGTAAAAAATGTGTAGTTGTGCAGCATCATCAAAGTTATAGTTTAGGCACCTCCACAATAATGATTTGAATCTCTCCCATGTCTCACAAAGAGGTTCATCTACTCCTTGGGAAAAAGTAGCAATTGCTATTTTTGCGCTTAGAAATCTAGATGGAGGAAAGAATCTAGCAATGAATTTTTCCTCCAATTCTTCCCAAGTGCTGAGACTTTTGTTTGGTCGAGATTGAAGCCAAGTATTTGCTTTACCAGTCAAAGAAAATGGAAAAGCTCTAAGGAGAACAACTTCAGCATCTTTGTCAGAAGCTCCCATGGTACTACAGAGCTCCATGAAAGTAGACAAGTGTGTTTATGGATCCTCATGATCCATTCCAACAAAGGGATGTGAGCCAATTAGATTGAGTAATGCTGGCTTCAATTCCACAATTTTATTGCTGAAAGGAGGAATGACTATGCTATTATAATGCTTTGGTCCCTATTGGTAAGCATAGTCACCAAGAGTGTAAGGACCCTCATTCTTAGCACCTAACCCCGCGCTGTCGCACGGGGATTCACAGCAGAAAACTGAGTTTTGGGTGCGGCGCTGATCGCGCCAAGTCCTTTGGTTGTGGCGCTAACGGCGCCAGGATGGCACGAGTGGCACCAGAGGTTCGGCCAGTTCACGCTGAGAGTGGCCATGGCGCTGATAACGTGGGTTATTCGAGAGGTTGGCGCGAATGGCGCCAAGGGCCGCGCGGGTCGCGCCATAAGTGCCCTGGAAAACTATTTTTCTCTGGATTTTCACGCGGACAGTGCCAGAGGTGGCGCGGGCAGCGCCAAAGGTCTCGAAAGGTTCACGCGGTTAGCGCGGGGATGGCGCTGCTAGCGCCAGTTCACCGACATCGTGGCGTGGATCGCGCGGGAGTTCGGGCAGGCTGAGTATAAAGGGCAAGAAGCTCGAAAAATGGAGGAGAAAAAGTTGTTTCTTCTTCCCTGGACTTTCAACCTCCATTAATGACTGTTTCAAGCTTCCTAGGACCTTGTTTTGAGTCCTAAACACCTTCCTGTGACCTTTGATTGTGAGAGAAACCTTTGAAAGCTTGAATCCTTCAATTTATGCTCTTGAAACCCCATTTTTGAGTGAGAAGTGAATTCTCAAGGGAGAAACCTCAGAGAACTTGAGACTGGCAAAGACCCACGACGTATAAAGGATGCTAGAGCTTGAGGAAGCTGTCCTGAGGTCTTTTGAGTCATCCCTGAGGTAAGAGACTCAAGTTTCTCCGTTTAATTTTGATCCTGGGGAAGGATTAGCTTTCAGTTTTGATTCTAATGACTTTGAGTTTTGGCTCTGTGTTACCTGTGTGGCCTGTGTAATGGTCACTTATGCTTGTCATCTGATATGCCAGAGCCTTGTATATGTTGTTTAGAGCCTGTGTGGCTAATGGAATGGCGCCTTGAGTGAGGCTGAATCACTCCAGCGACGTTCTGTATCTGAGGCTGATGAGAGATTATGCCCAGGCTTGTGGGGCATTGAGTCTACATTGATTCAGATGTTGATATTCAGCCTAGATGGACCTTGTGTGGTCTGAGAGCGAGTCTGGTGTAGACTGAGCTTTATTGAACCCTAGGATAGGGGAATTCTGATATGTTTGATTTGTGATTGATGCCGTTAGGCTTGATTTTGATATGGAATTGCATGTGCCTTGATTAGGCGTTGATTCTGAGATTATTGGTGGCGGGAGCCACAGAGCAGGGACCAGACTACAGAGTGATATCCTGCCAGGTAAGTTCAGTGTCCCTGGGGATGATTCCCATCTTGTGTGCCACACCACACTCCGGGGGGAGTTGTGGTCATTTCATAATGCATGCATGGATATCTGCATTCTTGTGATGATGTATATATGCCTCTGTGCTTGAAATGTGTTGTGATGTGATTGTGATTGAGATAGATCTATTGGCCAATAGATAGATATGGACCTCCCTATGAGATGGCGAATCCTCCTAGTATGGCTGGCTCTTGGGTGATGATGATCCCGGGGTGATGATGATCCCCTAGGCCAAGGGAATAGGAGACGGCTATTCCTTATATTCTCGGAGGTACCATATGTTGTGCATCCATGAAAAGGGGTAGCACCCAATGGGATGACACAAGTGTGAGTTCCGGCCTCGCACTGGAGACGGCAATTCCTCCTACTCTAAGATATTGATATAGGAGAGGGCTATTCCTCCTATTCCGTGGCATTATTATAGGAGATGGCTACTCCTCCTACTATGCGATGTTTAGCCATGTTTGTATGATGTATTATGTTAGTGGGCCAGGGTGGAGGAGATTCCTCCATGGACCCTGAGCTTACTGAGATATGTTATCTCACCCCGTGTGGGGTTTATGTGGTTTCAAGTGATCCTTCAGGAAGAGAAGAGCAGTCTCAGGGTAAGAGGCCCATCAGAGACTAGGCTGCTCGACTGAGGAGCAGCATGGAGAGCTTGAAGGCTCCATTTTGATTTGTTTTGTGTATAGTTCTGTGTACCCCTTCTGAGGGTGATATTCTGTTGTATCACCACTGGATGGTGAGAAGCTGAGATGTATATGTATATGTACAGAACTTTGATGATATGTATATAAGACCTCTTCCCCTTGAGTATATATGTTGTTTAGTTGGTTATCTGCCTGTATATTCAGTTATCTGTCTATATGTGTATATCTTGGGAAAACTGGATCAGCAGGGGTGTGAATTATGTTCTTGACTGTTTGTGTTTTGAGAATTGGTTATTCCATACATAATGTATCAAGAAAACGATTCTATGCTTCCGCTTATGCCTTTTATTGTGTTTTATGTGCTAATATGATATTATTAATGATAACACGTCGGAGGCCTACGGGGTGTTACAAAGAGTCCTCCTTGGCGGTCTATTTCCTTCTCCTCCTTTGTCAACCATATTATCAATTATAGGTGACTTTTCTAGTGAAGGAGAATTAATAGAAGAATTTTCACTCGGTAGCTTATTGGCTTCTTGTTTCTTTTTCTTCCTATTCTTCCTTTCTGTTTTGGTAATATCTGGATCAAACAAAGATTTATCTGCAGAAAACTTACCTCGCATAAAGGAAAAAGAACAAACTACAATATCTTGTAAGCACCGAGGTTTAGTGAAAATAAAATATAATACGAGAATTTATACAAAATCAAAATCAAAGTAATTAATGAAAGTAAAGAAAATGTCCTACTAAAATGATAATTTAAATCTAAAAGAACTAAGTAAGCGACTCAAGTCCCTGACAACGGTGCCAGAAACTTGTTAGACTTTTGGCAAGCATACCAATGTCCTCGAAGGTTACAGAATTTATAAGAGATCATCTCCACATGGACTTGAGTTACTCAATTATTTTAAATAAAAGCAACAATTTAATAGTTATGTAAAACAAACATTAATCAAAATTTCATGTATTTGTGAAAATAACAGAAAATATGGATTTTAAAGAAATAACGAGAATAAAGGATTTAGTGCGTCGGAATTACGGAAACAAGTAAAGCGAGTTAATTAATTCAAGAAAAGTGTAGGATTGGACTTCGTCAATCATACCCTCGGTATCCAATTAACAGTACCATGTATAAATCATTT
Organism: Glycine tomentella; assembly: GCA_007407185.1. Lineage (NCBI taxonomy): Eukaryota > Viridiplantae > Streptophyta > Magnoliopsida > Fabales > Fabaceae > Glycine > Glycine tomentella. Next base: position 337,229 of record PYAF01002613.1, read on the forward strand.
TCTAACATTATTGATGCACACACTAAATCACCCCAAATCGATCCCTCGCATTTGAGAATCCTAAGGATATTTACTAAATATCGATCCCTCACATATTAAATAAATATCCCAGGATTATAATCATAATCTTGTGTTTTTTGCAATCAAAATGTTATGCTTTATTCCTAGCAACATAACATAATGAGTAAAATCATTCAGTTCAAATCTTAAAAGCACTTTCGAGTCAAACTTAGAATCCAATTTCATGAAACTAGTGATCGAGTAGAATCAGGCATTATGAACATAATGAAATCACCAATAATGAGTAGAAAAGATTCATGCATATATCAAATATCAAAAGAGATACATAAGGGTACGAAGATTACATCCAATCCTTAAGAGAAACTAGCCGATCATTGTGTAGAGCACAAGATCAATTGAAGACATGATGAAGGAAGCGATCCCCGATCCTTTCCGGCATAGTTTCCTCACCAATTTCTCTCTTCCTCACCCTTCTCTATACGTTTCCTTGCTTTTAGTTTCATTCTTGGTGTCTTTCTCACCTTTCTTGCATGGCTTTTTATAGGAAAATGTGGAGCAGGTAAGGTGAACTCGCCTAGGCGAGCTGTAACTTAATGCTGAAGAAAGGCTAACTCGACCAGGCGAGTGAGTTACTCGCCCAAGCGATTTGTGAATTAATGCTGATGAAAGGTTAAGTCGCCCAAGCGAGCTGATTGTTAGCCTGGGCGAATTTGACTTGCGGAAAAATCTTCATTTGACCTTTTTGCCCTCTCTTCTTGTCTTGGTTGTTTTGGATGCCATGGATACATATCGAAACATCAAAATTGAATGGATGAATCTTCCAAATGTAAACAACAACATTTATATATGTACAAAATACAAAACAACTAGGATTAGGGCAAGTTTATAAGAGAATTTACTGAAATCAAAAGATAAGTGTCAGCATTATAATATTAAAAATAACTAAAATATGACACTTATCATCCATTCATGAAGGTAACAACAGTGGAGGTTAGAGAAAAGTTGAAAAGGAAGAACAAAGGATTTCAAGACCATATCCCTATTTCAACTTTCAATAAAAACACAAGGGACC
>PYAF01002613.1:338421-360477 GCA_007407185.1 Glycine tomentella
GTTTAATCGTTCACATTTGCACTATTTCTCATATAGGATTTAATTGGACCGATAATTCAGATTTTAATTAATTTGGATTATTTTAAGTTTAATTATTCCAATTTGATTTTTCAGGGCAGTTTAATAATTAATTGGGCTTGGAATTAATTCATGGACTTGAAGATTGGAGTGCGCCACGTCAGCATCATTTTCCACATCAGCAGCTTATTTTCGTTTTATTTTATTTTAGTGATTTTCTGGGCCAAAATTGTTAGGGAAGGCCCATTTTCGTTTGTGAGACAGTCACTTATATTTGGGAAACTGTGCCCATGCAGTTACAACACACAGAACACTATTTCGTTTTAGGGTTTTTAGAATATTTTCGTTTTCTGCTTTCTCTGTTCAGAATACATTGGCATTTTAATTCAGTGTCTATTTTCGTTTCTGTCTGTTTCATCTTCTAAATTCATTTTCGTTTTCTGCTATTTCATTTCTGTTCAATTTCGTTTCTGCTTAGGGTTAGGTTTTCATTTCTGTTTAATTTCATTTTTGAATTTCGTTTAATGTTCAGTTTCGTTCCAATTTGTGTTTCTGTTGCTATTTTCAATTTCATGGAAGGCTAAACCCTAGGGTTGGACCCTAGGACAGATTGCAGACCTTCAATGGAGGTTCTCTGTGTTGCAATTCGTATTCTGCTTTGTTCTTCCTTGTTTGGGTTTTTGTTCTGTATTTTTCGAATTAGGATCATGCTTAATAATTCTGAGTTGATTGATTCAGTAATCTCAGGTTGCTTAATCCTGAGAGCTTGCCCTAACGAGGTTCACGTTTGCTTAATTCGTGTAATTACGTTTTAGGTTAATCTTCGCTTAGTAGATTAATCTGGACTGATAAGGATTAAGTAGGACAGTATCTTTTGTGAACAGAGGATATTAGAGGCGCAATCTGTTCGAAGGGTCTGACTTGTTTTAATCACTGCAATTAATTTCGTGTTTCTGTTTTATTTTATTTTATTTTATATAATCCTGCATTCTGTCAAAAAACCCCCTTGCATGTTTAATCCCTTAAACATAGACAATTGGTCCTTGAGAGACGACCTAGGAGTCACTTCCTAGTACTATATTTAATCTGTATTAATTTGACCGAGTGCGACCTCGCGATCAGACCCATCCATGGAAGTCACTCCTCCACCAATCACATGAGAGAAGAAGATTAGTATTTGGATGCCCGCTAACAAGCTTCTACCTATGATTTCGTCAACCACCCCAAGAACTAGAGTTCGTTCTTCAATGGGAAAAGTTGATTAAGAAAACATACATTATTTATGCCAGAACCTTATAGAATAAAATTATATGGAACAATTGTCTCAGAGTCTTTTTCTCTGGCTATGACGGAAGTGATAATGCAAAACACGAGGATTTCATTCAAGTATTTCGACCAGTCAAAATCTTCCACTTTGATGATGTTTGTGTATGCTTCACAAAGGGAAAGGATGACTATGACTTTGTCACAAGATTGAAATCTCTCTGAGTTTCCTTCAATGAAAAAACATATGATCTTACAAAGATGGATGAGAGATACTTCAAAGATCATGTGATTTAACTCCATAAAGCTCAAAAGTTGAAGAGAGAGGAACATGAAGAGGTTTACACTGCTGAGATGTCTGTTGCAATTACTGAACAACATAAAGTTTGTAAAGAAGAACTAGCTCAAGGAGAGTCTATGGTCATTGATAATAACATCGTAATTGATCTTGCCAACACTAGTGCACTTTAAGAAGAACCAGACTCATCTAGAAAAGCCAAAAGATGATGAGGTTATTCCACAACTTAATCATATGCCAAGCAGTTAGACGCCTCAAATGAAGTCATTTCTGGAGTGCTTATTGCCACCATGGTCCATTCCACCACTTTTAGACCTCATCCAGTCAATTATGCACCTCAAGATTTTGTTTAAAATACGATGTAAGTGAGATAATTGGACAAGCCATGGACACCTTTGCTAGCAAACAAAGGCAAGAGAGTGAGATGTTTAAATGATTCATGCAAGAAGTTATTACTTCTCAATTCTCTCTTATAGGTACCACTCTAATGCAAAATCTTCAATAGGATCAAATGACCCAATTTTGAGTTGTTGTTGCACCACCACCACTTGTTGCTCAACCTATCCATCCCCAAGCACAAGCTACCCCTTTGAGCCCACCTCCCTCAGTTCCACCAACATATCGCTATACACTCCCACTAACCAACTTTGAACCTCTTCCAACACCTTCATGCAAACTTGTATTCGTTCCACCTCCACCACCTACCCAACCATCCACCACCAACCCCTCCTCCTCCACCACCCACTCTAGGACAATAGTGATGTCCTGCATCATTTCTTTTATTCTTTGAACCCACCTGTATTTTTGACTAATGACAAAAGAGGGAGAAAACTTAGGATTTTGATGTAATAAGAGAAACACACTTCACTTGATAAAATGAGTGTTCTAGTAGTAAGATTGTGTGTATTACTCTTCCGATGTCTACATATATATGATTGCATGCATTCATCATTATTATCATTAGAGAGAGTCTTTATACGTATACATACATTAAGTATTCATATATGAAATTTGATTATCAAAACCTTTCTAAGACTAATTGATATCTCATATATAACTCTGTATGCTCCTTGAATCAAAATTTATATCGTTTGTCATCATCAAAAAGGGGGAGATTGTTAAAACGGGATGATCCATTCATTCCTATTGGTTTGGATGAATAACATAGATAAAAATTTATGATTACTAATGATTTACATGTAAGAGTATAGCACACATTATATGGAAGCATTATGGTAATAACTTCCTACACTTTAAGCTCTGCTTATGATCGTCGTTTACTTTAAAACTCAATACCTTTTTATAATGGAATATCCAATGTCCAATATGTTGGTAATAAAACAAACGTTGAAAACTAATGGATCATCCACTATGCTTCTATCATGTGTTCAAAAGGACTCTTAAGCACTTACATAAATATTTATATCTCTTATAAGTGTAGTCTAATAATGAGTGGATCATTCATACTATAATCTTTCTATTTTAGATTGTTCTCTATTACTTGGTTTAAACTAACAGTTGAATTTAGCATGATTGAGACAAATTTAGAAAGGATTTATTCAAGATCAATATGCTACTGGAATCGTGAAGAGCTTGCCTTTTCTTTTAGATGGATTTGCAACTCCAGTTGTCAATGCACCATAAAGATTGACAACGGTCAAATATTGAATGCACTGATCCCAGAGAAGATGAACTCCTCCAAAAACTATAAAATGCAACTCATTTCAATGTTCAAAAACAGAAGAAAAATAAACAAGAAGTGAAAAGTGATTAAGTTGAGAATTTAAAGAGATACAAAAGGATATCATTTTGAGAGAATCACTGAGCTTAGAGAATGTATTCTTCACTTAGCAAAGTTTTGTTCTGAGATTAAGATCTTCATCGCAAACACACTCTATGAGTGTTAGAATCTATCAAAAGGTTGTTTGAGAAAGCTAGGAGTGGCTTAGTGATAAAATAAAACTTAGGTGTTCTTAGATTCAGGGGAAGTCTAAGGATTCTACTAGTGGTGGTCTAGAGAATACTTGTAAGCCAGGAGTGGAAGGATATAATACTTGTTGAAATTAAGTTTGATTAGTGAAATCGTTTACTAGTTGGTGAAAGAGAACTAAACGCAACTCAGATTGAGTGAACCAGTATAAAACTTAGTATTTCTACTACTCTCCTTTAGCTTTTCAAATTATTTTCAAGGCATATCATTGACACATTTCTACACACATGTTCTTCATTAAAACTGTTGATTCTAAATCACTAGACAATAGTCCTTTACTACTTTAAAAAATCTTACTCAACATTCGACAATAGTCTTTGTGAACTATTTTGTTTATAAATCACTTCCATTGCAAAAAGAACCAAAAAATTTATCCAATACAATATTCAACCTCCCTTTTAGTGTGATTTATTGTATTTTATGTCTAAAATCTCACTGTTAACCACCATTTTATACATTGTGACAAAAGGAAATATGGGGCTTTTGGGTACAACCACTCGTGTAAAATCAGCGACTATAACTGCCATTACTTACCAAAATACACGCCAAAATTCTAATTTTAATTAAAAATGGACACAAAAGGCACATGTTATGTTATGCGTAACACTCTGATTTTAATAGTGCTTAATTAAATTGCAAGAGTAATTAAATTTAATTTAGGTTCCTGTAATTAATTAATTAATTATGAGATGATGATTGTGATGTTTATATCTATGATTATATTTATGTTTGTGTTTAAACCATGTTTTATGTGTGGTTAGTTGGTTCTTAGAGTATTTGGGACAAGGTGAGTGGGCCTTGAGTGATAGGAATGGGGTGGGTGAGTTTAGTGAGTTATGAGATACAAAGGTAGAAGATAGAAATAGTCATAAACCTTTCAATAGACCCTTTCCATTCTGAACCAAAAGCTCATATCACTCTCATTTAATTTCTTCTTCCTCTCCAAGAGAATCCTCCATTGGAAAACTTAAGCTGGGCCTAGATTTCCTTTGCTCAAGGGATCATCTGACTGAGTTTCTTTCAAGTTCTGAGCATCTTTGGGAACTCATAAAAGTGCTCATAAGTAAGATTTTGATGTTGATTCTTCTTATTTGGATGTTGTTGCTTGTTATTTGTTGTTAGGAGAAAATCTTTCATTTGGATCCAAAGCCTTCTTTTCACTTTCTCCTTCTCAAAGTTAAATCCTCAATTTGTGGAGTTAAGGGAAGCTTTTTCCCCTTTTCATGTTCTTGAAAATTAGGGATTTGAGTATTTATGATTGATTTGATGATTTTTGAGTTGGGAATATGAAATTGTGTGATTAAAATTGATTATAATCATGTAAGGAACCAATCTTAGACTTGTTTCTTTGTGTACTTGATGTTTGGGGCGATTTGGGGAATTGAAATCCCAAGTCTCAACTTTCATTTTCCTGTCAAACTTTTGTGTTAAGCACAAAATACTTCTATGTAAGCACAATTTTTCAAGAAAACAATGAGTCTCTTGACCTTTAATTTGTGCTAAGAACAATTTTTCTTGAAAACAATGAGTCTCTAGACCTTTTGTGCTAAGCGTGAAATATTTTTGTGCTTAGTGTGATCTATCAGAAAAAAAGTGTTATTGTTTCTAAATGCTTGTGAATGCAATGACTTGAGAGTTCCTTGGAATATAGTAAGTGAATGTGTGGGAGCTTGGAAAGGAATATTGATGTCGTATGGCTTTGAAAGAATGTTGAAGTTGATGCACCGTTTGTTTTCATGTTTTTATTTACCTTTAAAGGTGAGAAATGATTTTTTGTTGTTGAGATGACTAAATTATTGAAATGATATATTATGTTGAAGTTGAGATAATGCTAAGTTCACTTCTTGATATTGTACTCCAATGTGCAAAGGTATCTAAGGTTTTCTAAGTCCAATGATTTATTAGATTCACACTCTTGTTAAGTAATTATTCATCACAATGAATATTTATTAATACTAGAGTTGAATTCTAATTTCTTCAAATGCACTCATGCATTGAGTCCATTTGTGCCCTCTTCCCCTTCAAGGATTTCAAAATCCTTAGTCATACCAATTATTTTCAAAGTCATCATACAAGCACACAATATCTTCTCAAGTCTTAGTCTAGTAATAACATTTCAATAGTATCAATCAAAATGCAAGGAATTCATACTCAAATCAAATAAATTATACACTTATCGATACTTAAAAAAGTGGATTCTCCAAAGATAACATTAAAAACCTATTTATGCATCTCATAAACCTTATACAATAAGGGAACTGCACTTGGAATCCATTTGGAAGTCATTCATGACACAGTTTGCAAAAGTTCTTTCTTAAGCACTAATTCCCAACCCATTGTATTTTTTACATTATGGTGCTTAATCCTAGCTCAAACTTTGCTTCAGCTTGATCACACTTAAGCCTGGTTCAAGTCACACTTAAGCTTGGTCATCTCACTTAAGTGTGAGAAACTCCACTCTTAAGTGCCATTACAATTAAGAGCTTTGAAAAATGTTAGCTTCCAAATAAACCCCAATAGAAACCCAATTATATCAAACACGTTTCCACACATAAACACCTAAATAGCAACAATTTACAACTTATAATAACCTTAGCACGAAATCTGAAGGAAAACGACCTAAAGCGTTGATTTATGGAGAGCTAACTTCCTATGCTCCTATGACACATTTAAAGGAAGCTGCTCCATAACCAAGCAAGAAAAAACAAGAGTAAGAAGGGATAAACTCCTTCATACCTTAGTGGATGCATGAAAATGGGGAAGAATAGAATGTTTGAAGCTCAAGGACTCAAGAAAGCAAGCAACCAAAGCAAGAATTCTTCTCCTTTCTTCTCCAAAAGTTCAGCCAAGCTCAAAAACGAAAATGGATCAGCTTTTGCCTCAAATGAGGTGAAATTGGAGTGTTTAACAAGTCAAGAATAGGCCATGGTTCAAGGGGTTCAAGTATCCATCGGTTCCAAGGCTTTCTTACCTCACTATGTAACTTTGATTTTAAGCAAATCTGATGGAGGGAGAAAGAGAGTGAGAGAGAGCATTGAATGTATGATGCTAGGCCATATTTGGCTAGTTACTCTTTTGAAAATGTTGCTATAGAAGGATAAGATAAGATTAGGTATAATAGGAAACTTTTCTTTTAGCAAATGAAGTAAATCTCTAGCTAATTATCCTAGACAATGGTGCTAATATTCAGATCAAGAGTAATCACAAATAATCATGCATAAAGTAAATCTACACAACGTAAATTTACACTGTCAAAACTTGCACAATGTAACTTTACACAATGTAAAAAATCATGTTCTAAAGAAATTATAATTCCTACTAAACTTATCATATAAAATAGGATACATATAATTGAAAATTTAAATTAACTACTTGAATTAAATATTCATTGTAATTAATTTTCAATATCAATTATATTTCTACAGATCACACCACACAAAACTTTCTATAATTAGTTGTAATTTTCAAGGTGTTATAGGTGATGCGAGGAGAAGGTGATGTGGTGAGTAGGATGGTTATTTATGGTCTGCTCGTCAAGAAGAGTAGGTAGGAGGTGGAGAACAATGGTGGTTAGGCGAGTGGTGAACATGATGATGAACTGGAGACTTCCCAATAGGAAGATGAGCAGAAGTCAAAGAGTTGTGGTGATGATGGTTGTGGTGATGTGGCAGGTGAACTAGCTATTTTACTAAAGGAATAGGAGCACGAGCAAGAGAATGGTGGTGGTGGTGGTGGTATGGTGGAGTTGCATGTGGTCTATGATGAGGATTGTGTTGAAAGTTTGAAGCTCTTAAGCAAATATAGTGAAACAACTCAGTAAGAGCAATAATAATGTTAAAGCTTTGGCCTTTTCTTGATTTAATTGTTTGTTTCTTACAATAGAAAAAGATATTGGTGAAGTGCGTGGGCTTTGATTTGGGCAAGTCAAATTTATAGCATAAACAGTGAAAACTTTTTGTGGCTTTTGGTGAAATAAAATTAAACGAAAAATTAATTTTGTCTTTCATTTAAATGGAAATTTAAGTAGTGATTAGGAGAATGACTGTGTGGGACAGTTGAAACTTAAAATAATGAATTAGGAAATGAACCAAATTTAATAAGATAACAAGAAATGTCAATAAAATAGGCAATGCCTATAATGAATAAAATCAAAACTTTCAAAGAAGTCAACATGCTAACCAAGTATAAACTAGTGTGTTTGATTTATTTATTTGGTAAAAATGTTGTACAGATTTCCATACTACTGAACTCCATATTTACTACTCGATTTTTAATTTTTACTATAAAAAGGAAGTCAAACAACAAATTGAATGTATTCAATGAAATAACTTTCCATTTTATGAAAATTTAAATTAGCAGATTTTGTTTTGAATTATATTTGGGTCCAGGGTCCAGGGTCGTTCGACCCTCAGTATTGTAGCAAGTTGATGTTCATGAATTGATTATGTTTATGGTAATATCGTTGGTTTGTTTTGCTTGTGTGAGAAGTGGACTTATCCACTTGAGGAACCATAGTAATGGTACCCTAACGGAGTGAAAGAGTGAATGTTCCTTCCTCTCATTACATGTGTGGTGACGACTTATGAAATCAACAACTCAATGAGAGCGGCATATACAAAAAGGACAAATAAAAGGAAAGAGAAACGGATGTGAGTTGGTGATGAATGTGAAGCAGGGTTAGAGAGATGGAAGTGCTTGAGGAAGAGGATGTCTCTAGACTCGACAATGGCATAGTCCTCCAAATGCTCGTTTGTATGCACCACATAACCGACAATCCAAGGACAACGAATCTCTACACTATGAGATAGTGTGAAGGAATGACAAGAAAAGATAGATGACTCAGTGAATATTGGGGGAATGGTTCAAAGGAACTTGGAGGAAATGGAGAGTGATGACAACCCGGCAAAGGAAAATAGATCCAATTAGTTTGGGGGACTTGCAGGCCCTACTTGACATTCCTGACTTTAACAAAACCATATTCATGGTTGAGAGAAGAGCATTGCTTATACCCGACGGAATGTTAACTCCAATCGTCATCTATGATAGTTTGTAAGACTATTAAAGTGGGAAAAGATTAATGGCGGGTTGTGCCCAAGATAAATAAAACGTGTGATAGATATATAGTTAGCGTATTATCTCTTTGTTTGTGGTTATTAAGGGAATGGATGAATCACTCTTACACTAACATTTTCAGGTTTGGATAATGGGTACCAGGATGAATATCCACTAATGAGTATCTTTGAGTATAGGAGGATATCTCCGAGAGTTCTTCATTGGGTTCTTGCTGGTGGGTTCACTTTCATTTGGTATGTACATTCTTGAAGGCATGGTTATTTCACAAGGCTTAAATAGATGATTGCTCTGAGACTTAGGTTTTTCCACTTTAGTGTATTGATTTAAATAAACCTAGGTTTTAGGAACTTTTATATGTATTAAGTCATCTTATTTACTTGCTATGTACGTTTGATACTTATTTACTTATGTTTACTGGCCATAAAGGCTCATCTCAAACCTTTATATATATACATGATGTTATTTCAAAGATGTATTATTTATTATGTATATCAACTCGTGACTTTAAATGAAACAACGTTTTGTAAATACATATGTTGCATACAATTTCAAAAAATAGACTACTTTTGTTTTCAAGTTGATAACATTCATAATCCACTCTGACCTTTTCATACTAACCTATACTGTGTGGGTTATTGGGGGAAAATTCTAATTATAATTTAAAATTGACACCAAAGGCACATATTTTGTTACACTTCAACTTTGTCCTGAATCATGATCTTAGGTCATTAGAGACACTTTTTTTTTTACTTTCTAATTTCATAAATAATTAGAAAATTTATGTTTCTAAGGAATTCTTCTTGAATATTCTATTTCAAGGGTACCAATTTGAATTGATTTAGTTTAGCCCCTACATTCAAAAAAATAATATCCATACTTATGTGGATAAGGATTAATATAGACAAATAATCTTTTTATAAAATACTATCAAACGGATATTTGCAAATTGTACGATCTCCAATAAATTATTTCCTTTATTTCAAGCAAAATCTATTACTAACATTTTTATTTTATATATACTTTTAAACATAAAACCATGTTGGTACAACTTTAGCCAGATATCCCTTTCCTAAAATCCTAGATAAACCAAAAAATCATATGAAATAAAATTGATTCATATAATGTAATACAAAAAATTAGTGAGGGCATTGGATCTAAAATCTATTCAGTGCTATGAATTAGGAGTTGGAGGTGGAACTAGGATTTTCTTCACATTATGGTCTTCTCATCAAGAAGAGTAAGTAAGAGGTGGAGAATGGTGGTGGTGGTGTAGGGGTTGAGCTGGTGGATGAACATGATGATGAACTGGAGTGAGCTTGTTTATGGGTAGGAGGGAGAATTGACGACTTTACTAAAGGAATAGGAGCATGAGCGGGAGAATGTTGGTGGTGGCAGTGATGGTTTAAGCTGGTTTTTAACAACCAATTAGGACCGATTGTATACTCGGGTCTCGTTCCGACCATCCCAAGCTGATTTTTAGAATTATGGGTGATAGCGTTGTATTTGCATCTTATAGATCAGACAATAATAGATAAATGCTAGTTATGTGAAGCGTTAAAAACTAAGTTAATGCTATGATCTCTTGATCCTTTGTGTAGAGAATGTTCAAATATTCATTCTAGGATCTCTCAAAGTGAAGAATGTGAGATAAAGATTAAGTTTAAACTCTATCTTCACCTAAAAAGACATGCCGCTACCATGTGCAAACTTGCACTATGCAAAAGTTGGTTTGACCAATGAAAATGGCAAAAGAAGTGTATGATTTAAGGAAGATAAGCAAAGTTCTTTATCAAGTTGGAATGGACTTGCATTTAATGCAACATTTAATGCTCCCAATGGACCCCCTCTCGGGACACACACCAGACACAAATGAAGCCAATTTAGAAATAACAGTTATTTGTTGCAGAAGCCTACATATTCTCTCCTACCTTCAATCTACCTATTCTTGTAAATTTCTTAACTTGTAAACCTGTGTGTAAGACACTAGTGGTTGTCTATGTGCACCTTTCTTCAACCAAATATTCTGATTTGTTTGAGTCAAAAGTCACATGGTAGAAATACAATATTTGCATGGGAAAAGCTTGGATAAGCTTTGTGTAAGAGATAAAAATGGCAGTGAAAAATACTAGTATTTTTGTTGTTGAGAGAAAGTGGAACTTGGTAGATTTTCAAGAGCTAGACATAGTCTCATAGGTAGAGATAAACCAATATAAAACTCCTTGTGTCTTTGCTTCTATGTTGTATCTATTTAGTTGACCTTGAGTTGTGTTTTGATCTATTGTTAAAAAAAATGTTTTTAAATCTGTTCAAAGCTCCATCTAATTAAGAAGGTTGTTTTGTACAAACTTTGTTTTTATCTTTTTATTAACAGATGATTTTTCCTTTGAAAAAGCTTACAATTTTTTTATCACAATTCAATCCTCCCTGATTGTGATTTTTGCCTTTACATCTTTGTCATTTTATAAGTTTTGTGATTGATTTTCTTTTGATCATTGTTCGGATTATCTGTGCACTTCTTATAAACTCTTTTGTATCATTTATTGATAACAAGAAAGTTTGTTTCTTTGCTTTGAAAGGTTTTCCACTTAAAACTCTTTTGTGTATCTTTGTGAATTTGTGGCTTATAATTTTTATCACTCATAAGTTTGAATGTATAATATATGATGTGTATGAACCTAAAATTGACAACATAGGTAGAAACCTAAAATAGACCACACCTTTTTTATTTTTTTAAGTACAAACACAACATGTGTTTGATTATATACATATGTTGACCTTAATCAGAAACACAATTAATAAAAATAGTTTCTACATGTTAACTCCTTAATAGGTGTGAAAAGTAATTTTCTACATTAGTTATGAACTGATGTAAAAAGTGATCACTTTTTACTATGTCTACATCCATAGTAATTCAATAAAGCTCAAGTAGGATTGCCACCAATTCCAAAATAGATGTGGTCTGTACCAAAAAAGATAGTTTTGATTCAATCTTGCAACTAAATTATCTTCAATTAATGTTCATTTTAACCAATAATCCAAGCCTTATGCTAATACATAACTTTCAAAACAAGCATTTGTTGCGAGACAGATAACTGACAAAATAAAGTTGCCTAAATTTTTCTCTAGAATCCCAAAGGCGCCTAGCAATGAAGCCAAAGAAATCTGTGCTACCAAATGAACTAGAAGTACGATGGAATGCAAAAAATTTCTACGTTAATTTTCCTTTCCATACAATCGCTAGTTACTTATAACGAAACAGTTTTTTTCTTCCTTTCACATTTCCTTTTCTATGGCCTTTTAGGCTTTAGAAAAGTCATCAGAGCATGCCACTTTTTTGTTACACAACTGGCATAACTATCATCGTTATTCATCAATTGAAGGACGTGTTGTGTTGGGCAACCTCCTGCCACACACAAAAGAACTGAATAGATGAAGTGCTCTTGAAGGTTGTGCATAAGGTACCATGTGAGCAGCTCCTCTTACAGTGGCAAAGGTCAACAAATTTCCATACTCAGTTACCCAACCTCCAACCTATATATATGCCACCATTGACCATGAAATTATAACTTTAGCTAGGAAAAATTGTCTTGATTAACATTGCAAAACCATAAGCTAGAATTATGTGACAACCTCAATATTAAATTAAAATGCTTAAAATTATAGAAATTTTTTAGGTACCTGTCCTTTGTGGAACCAAGCCCCATATGGGACTGTAATCTTGAATTGCAATTCATGAGCTAGTTCACGAATGAGTGTTCGAGATCCCAATAGTGGCACAACAGAATCTTGGTCTCCACTGTTATCATTAATTTAACAATAAATAGTTAGAGACAAACAAAAGGTTATGTCATGAATATTGAATATAGCCAATGATATGGGGGATTCTCTAAGAAAGTTCTCCTACATTGAAGTTACCTGAAAACCCATACTGGGATATGGTTTTGGACTATTCTTTTGAGAATTGGAAGGATGTTGATGTTACCATCAGTGTCTCTGTAGTTTAGAACACTGCAATGAAAAACGTGATCAGTAACAGAAGTCATGGATTTTGAAAGATAAAGTGTTATGTGGCTCAATTTAGATAAATCTCTCCGTAAACACTTATTGACGAGGCCAAGAATTCTCGGCTATAGATAATGAAATGAAATGCCCTTAGATAAATGTGGTCAGCAAAACATTTTAATTCAACATGTACTTAAGTTTAATATAAACTTTTTAGATTCCAGGCATGTCAGTTAGTGGTTTAAACCACAAAGAAACATAGTAGTTTATATAGAACATGTTTAGATACAAGGTTAGAAGTACTTTTAAGAACTCCTTTATTGGAAAAAGTTCTATATTTCCAATAGAAAAACTCTCAAAAGTACTTGTGACTTGTATCCAGACAGGTCCTATAGTCTAAAATCCTTGATATCCAAAAGTTAATAATAAAGCCTATCACAACCCAAAAAACTGATCATGTACGGAACAAGAATAAGTACTTAAAACATATCAACCATGTAAAATCAATCATATATGAAACTCACAACCCAACAATTTTTTTTTCTTAGGTCAAAGATCACGAGCGTTCCTCAATCTAATCGATTAGAAACTAATTCTCCTCATAGTAAGTGATTGTCAATGACCAAAAGGAATTTTGTGCACGGAAGAAAATGGACACACATTCTCCCACTAAATAAATGTTCACATTCATGTGAATGCAACAAGATTTTATACTCCTGTGCCAATCCTATGGATTAACCCAACACAATTAATTACTTGGGTCTAAATACTTATGATAATAACAAAATGATTATATAAAACAATACATATTATACAATATTTAACATTCAATTAATTTAAAATATTGGCATGTAACTTCTCTGAGGGGTCACATTTGGTGACCTATCTTTATATATCATATGCACTTTTGTGTTCCAAAAACATATTAAGAGACATGGGAATATATTAAGAGACATGGGAATTTGTGACTCTGCTAGTGCACAAAGGATTTAAAATTCAGAATGATTACTCTAAAATATTTTTTACTTACTGACTACACATGGACCAGCTATAAGGAAGATTTGTACGGTTTGCATGAAGAGCCTTTTGGACCTCAGGGAGATTGAAGTAAAAACGTCTTTCTAGAGTCATACACACATCTACACCAACACTTATTTTAGTTGCCTGCATTCAAGTAAGGCAATTACTAATTACCATATATATTCATAAAAAAATAAAGAAATAAATAAATTATGTATCACCAGAACAAAATTGGAAGAGGCCTACCATCCTTTTCAATCTGAGTTCTTGTTCCATAATGGATGGATAACAGACATCTAGAATTACGTCATAGTTGTTTATATAATCGCCAACAATGAGATTTGCTTCATAAATGGCATTGTTGCACGAATGAGAAATGTTGTGAGGACTTGCATAGACATAATCATCAAAATCACAATCATTCATAATGGCAAGGCCAGTTTCATCAGAAATCATTCCATGTGACCAGAAGTATTCATAAGTTGCAGGTGCATCCCGATCAAGTCTCAAAAGTGGGTTTCCAATCTAATTAAAAAGAAAAAAGGATATTAGTATGACTTTTAAAATATCAGTAAGATATCTAACTGAGACTTGCCCAATTGTAATTCAAACAGAAGCTTAGAAAATTAAAGGCAAAAGATGTATCACATGAATGGGATCTTACAGCAACTCCTTTAATATTGAATTTGGAACCAGTTGAACGAGCATTATGGTCCAATAGAACATTAGTTAATTGAGGTATATAGTGTCCTGCACGACGTTATAAAGTTTAATAAGAAACCCAATATATTATGAGATCGAAGTTTATAGGCAATAAAAATAGATGTATTAAAACTGTAATCTAACTGAATTACGTTAGCTAAACTATAAAATATTTCGAAACACGAGATTTGCAAAATGAAATTTCAATTCCGTAAGTAAATTGCGAAATTGATTTTGATAATTGTTTATCGAACCTGCATAGCTTTCTCCAGTAAGGAACAGCTCCCTTGTTCTGTATGATGGAAACTTCTCGTACCATTTCAGCATGAACAAATACATATCATTGGCTGCCAAAAAACAATGTGTTCACATAAAAACTCTCACTTTTCGGCAAGATAATTTAGATCAACGTCCTTTTTTATTGTAATTATTTTAGAATTTTCATTTGTCTTCTACCTCTGTACTGGGTCACTTTACCTCACAAGGCCAAACCTTCGTTGGTGAGATTCTATTCACATTTTTCATATTAAGTGTTATTCTAACTGTCTTTCCAATATATATTCATTTCTTTTTCTTTTATTTCCACTTATCTAGCATTCTTGTCTCTACAATAATTCATTACTACTTGAGAGATGCCATTAAATCACAAAGGATACCTTAAGTACTTTTTCATTTCACTCACCCAGTTTGAATCTTCTGGAGTATATATTCTTCAATCTTTATCACTTTGTATAGGGTGAAACTTTATTGAGATAGTTATATAAATCAATTCCCACTTTATCAGCTTTAAGTGAACGAGAATAAGAAAGAGAGGCAGGGAATGAAGTGATGTGGTTTCTCTCTACTATTTCCAATCAAACAGAATCCAATTGTCTAATTAAGAAGCCTTTCTGTTTGGTTCATTGAAAGGGAACAGAGGAGAAGAATTTTAATGGAATAGAAAAAAAGGAATTTTTAATTACATATTTTGTTTGCTTAAATAATATGTGAGGAGAGGAGAGAGAAAATAGTTCTCTACCCTTGCTTGGTTAGCAGGGGATGCGAAGCTTTAGTGAAACTATATAAAAGAAAAATTAAGCTCACTTTTCCACCCTTCCAAATCTTCTAATATAGAAGAAAAGCCAAAATTGAGTAAGAAGAGATTTTGCTTTTTCTATTTTCCTCTCCTCTTAAAAATTGGACTTTAACAAAAAAAATATTAAATCACTCATCCCCTTTTCTTCTCTTCCTTCCATTTTTCTCAAACCAAACCTATGGATTAAAGTAGTAGAATAGCATGGTAGTCGAAGATGAAAAGAGAGAAAAAAAAAAAAAAAACAGAAAAATAAAAGAGAATAGGCCAGTTTTGTTACCAGTGGAGGCATCTCCAGAATTATAATCTGAAGTTGTATTTGAGTATGACCAACCAACTCCAGCTGGAGACTCCACAAAAAGGAGGTTGGATGCTACGAATGACACAATATCAATATCAAACCAGTGTACACCAAAAATATCCAATATCAAAAAAGGAGTAACTCATGTCAAATACTAGTGTACTATGTGTCATACCTTTATTCCAAGACATCGAATTTCTTCGGAGACCACGTCCATCACCTTTAGGATAAAAGGGTCCCAATTCAGTAAAAGCACCTCCTCCAATGGAGGAACATCCAGGACCTGAAAAACAATGGAACTTAGTTCTTAGATATTTGAGTTACACCCAAACATGCCAACCTTAATTTTCTCACACAGTTTACAATGATATTACTAATATAAATAAAAATATAAAGCTATGTTTGAGTGCAGCATTGTAATGTGAATATGAACAAAATTTGATGAGTAACACAGCATTTGGATCATTGAAAGTGTAAATTGTTGTTACATTTAGTTTCTGAAGCTAACAAAAATTAAAGAAAGTCCTAGAATTTTTAGTTCTTTCATCTAAGTTCTTTAACTTAAGTACTTACTGTCACTCTACTCCCTAAACAATGCTAATATATGATCACTCAATTTTTAAATTTTGGACTAAAACAATTGACTGGTTACACTTTGAAGGAAATTTTTTTAATTATCTTACTTTTATAGATTAATGGGACAATATTATACACTTTCACAAATTTTTCCTTATTAGACAAAAGAACGAATTTTTCAATTATTTAGGTTATAAATAAAGAAATGAACCCCGTTTATTGTAAATTTCACTGTATGGTATGTGATGGAGTGCATAATGTCATGAAAGAAGAATCTCTATGTTGGAAGATTTGATGTCGCAGTTATCGGGTTTTAAAAAAAAAATATAGGTGCTACAGAAAAACTAGACGTTCACGTTTTTTATCAGAAATTCAGCAGGATCTGCGAAAAGAGAGCAACAGTGGAAGCAAACAGGAGTTTCTGTTGAGTAAAAAGACAACACAGAACACAAATTGCTTGTGGACAAAGACGAATCAATGACACCTTCCTTAGCTTTACATAAAAAGAAAGGAAAAAAGGAATAAAGAGAATAAAAACACTAAATAAATAAATAATTAAAAGAATGCAGAAATTATTTTTCATAGAGACAGAAACCAAGCAAACCAAACACGAAAACTTTGGCAAGGTATTGAAGAATCAAGAGTATGCTTGAAAGAAGAAAAAAAATTGGAAGAAATAACCAAAATTGAGTCCATTTATGAGAGAACCCACATCATGCATGATTTACTTAAACCAACTAAACTCCCACATCAAACTAGAAAGAGGGGAAAAAACGTAAATATCATTGATGAATGGAACAATTCAGGTTTTGGAAATTTGCTAGCTAGTAAATATGATATAATAAAGGGTAGGTACCATAAGTTTATAACTAACCTCCATTGAGCCAAAGCGTGAGGGGCTTCTTGTGAGGGTCTTGCTCTGCCTCCACAAAATAGTAGAAGAGGCTCCTTCCATGCTTGGTATCTACATCAACATACCCAGCAAATTGCTTAAACCCAACCTTGGGTTGGCCAGGCAATTTCACCACCAAATCCTCATCTGGATACCCTTCTACTACTCCAGCAGTGCCCAGAAAACTAGCACACCCCACCACAATTATGACCCCAACTAACCAGCACCTACCCATTACGACAACACCCTCACTTGAAAGCCACCCTTTGTCCATTCTCTCACAAATCTATTATCTTTTTTATTGGCAAGAACATATATACTGAAGCACTCTAAAGGCTAATTCTAAGCCGCTTCTCTTCTCTCTCCTCTCAAAAAGGCAATCTTAGATATGATTTTTTTTCCTAAGTCAAAATGAGTGACTTAATTATGGTACTTTAATTTGTCTTTAATAAGGACATGTGTTTTGTTAAGGGATAGGAGAGGCACGTGAGTGCTGGGTTTGCTTTAACAAAAAGGTATGACCCTACCTCAAGACCTGAATCGCATAGTGTAAGACCCAAATGCATGATGGAATGCAGATAACAAATATAGGTAGAAAGTGACAGAAAAAGAAGTACCATGGAATAAGTAATTTAAAAGGAACAAAAGGAAGTTAGAGGTTGTGGAAGGATGAATGGCATAGATACTCTAATAATATTGGTAAACTGAGTTCAAAAGTAGATAAGGTAATCATAGTTCATCAAATCAGTCAACTAACGAATAGTTAAACCAGTTATTTCTAATATATATATATAGGCCAGATGACAAGATGAAAATTAAAATATTATAAATTAAAATTTCATATAATCATAAAATTTTATAAGATTTATTAAACATTAAATATATGTGAAGTTTTAAAATATTTCAAACCTATCATCATCATGATTACCACTGTCACAATTGTTTTCACAACAACTGTTATGATCGCCATTACAACTACAATCATTGTAACACCTTTAATGTAGTTTTTCAAAATAATCCATTGATTTATTTAACGAAAAGATAGTCATCAATTCTCATTAATGTTAACCCAAAAGATTAGAAAAGATAAAGGAAATTTTTGGCAAAAATAAAAACTTTTCTTTCCAATTTCATAAACCATCACTTGATTTTTAAAACGTGCTTAATAAAACATAATAATTGCTAACGTGTTAAAACCTCAAGTTAGTGAGTAAAATACAAGCATAAATAAACCATACATGCACAAATAATAGGCATGGTCCCCAAATATAGATAAATAAGTGTCATGTGCCATAAAAAGTAGCAAAACAGGTGTGTCTCGATGAAACTAGTGAGTAACATATACAACTCCAAATTAATGAGTAAAGTAATGTAAAGTAGTAATAACTGAATAAGTACAAACGGTTTGAGCCTAGGTCTACCCATCCCATAATACACATAAGGGCAAAAACCTACAACTCAGAGCAGTCACCTATACCCAAGCCCAAGTTAATTATATCTACACAAGAAGTATAGTCAGATGTAAGAGGCCTCCTAGCAAGATTCCTCAAAGTAATCCTGTGAAGCAGTAGTAAGACGGTGTGAGTTGAGTCCACCAAATGTAGAAGTCAACTATGCAGGGTCTATATCTTTGATAAACTCCTGAATTGAATCAAGTCCTGTTTGCCCCGAACTTCCTTACAATGGAATCAATTCTTCAATTGAAAGAAAAATAGAGTATGAATGCTCTATTTTATGACAGCTTTTTAGGTTTTTGTAATGTAAGAATTGGAACAATGGAAGAAGAATAGAAGTGGAATTGGATTGACACCATGGAATAGGAATTCCAATAAGTCTTGCAAGAATCACCACAATAGCTCAAAAGCTATTGATAAGAAACAAGAAGTTCTTCACTAAGAACAAGGGAGAATAACTCTCAACCTCTCACACACAAAGTGCAATCTAATTTCATTCAATCAAAAGTCCTTACAATCTGTTGTGATGTGGTTATATAGACCACAAATCTACAAGCTAAATGAAATGTAAATGCGTCCTAAATGAAACCCAAACATAGCTTCTAAGACAAGCTTCCAAAAACAGCTTTTAAATCTAAAAATAACGCTTCTATAGAAAGAACAACTTTAATTGATTATTTCGTAATGGTAATCGATTATTTTGAATCAAATAATCGATTACTAGATCTTGGTAATCGATTATTTGTTCATATCAGGCCTGGAAGCTGATTCACGAACAAAGTAATCGATTATTTCACCAAATAATCGATTATCACAGGGACTCCCACAACCATGTAATCGATTACAAAACGAAATAATCGATTATCACAGGAACTCCCACTTCCATGTAATCGATTACAAGACGGAATAATCGATTACAACAGAGCTATTTACAATTCTACATTTATACAAGTGTATTTAATCAATTACAGGCTACTCGTAAATCGATTACAACAAATAAGCTCAACATTTTGTAGCCTTCTTCATGGTTCTCCAAGAGATATAAGCTGGATTGTATATGATCTTGGAGTGTTTGAGCCCTAGTCCTTGTCATTGGCCCTTTAATCACCAAAGAAAGTGCCTCCATGTGTAATTCCAAGTCTTCCTTCACTTGCCTTGGTTTTAGGATTGTATCATCCCCTCCTTCTTAAAAAGAACTTGTCCTCAAGTTTATATCTTCATTTGGACCTGCATCATACAAGGAAATATCACCAACATTAAAAGTATTACTAACACCATATTCATTAGGCAATTCAAGTTTATAAGCATTGTTGTTAATCTTTTCTAAAATCTTAAAAGGTCCATCTTCTCTTTGTTGAAGCTTGGATTTCCTTTCATGAGGAAATCTATCTTTTCTCAAATAAAGCCACACCAAATCTCCTTCTTTGAATATCATTTGTTTTTTGTGCTTATTGGCTTGCTTGGTATAATTTTCTATTTTCCTCTCCACATTTGCTTTCACTTGTTCGTGCATCTTCCTAACGTAAGAAGCTTTAGACAAAGCATCATGATTAATCATAGAAGATGTGTTAGGTAATGACAATAAATCAAGAGGAGTTAAAAGATTAAAGCCATAAACAACTTCAAAAGGAGACATAGAAGTAGTACTATTAACTACTCTATTATAAGCAAATTCTATGTGAGGTAGACATTCCTCCCAAGATTTCAAATTACTTTTGATGTAGCATCTAAGAAGTTGACCCAAGGTTCTATTTACCACTTCAGTTTGACCATTCGTTTATAGGTGACAAGTTGATGAAAATAAAAGTTTAGTACCAAGCTTACCCCATAATGTTTTCAAAAATGACTAAGGAACTTGGTGTCTCTATCACTCACAATACTTCTTGGTAATCCATGTAGTCTCACTACCTCTTTGAAGAAAAGATTGGCCACTTCACAAGCATCATTACTTTTATGGCAAGGTATGAAGTGTGTCATCTTTGAGAACCTATCAACAACAACAAAAATAGAGTCATTTCCTCTCTTGGATCTTGGAAGACCAAGGACAAAGTCCATAGAGATATCAATCCAAGGAGAGTTAGGAATAGGTAAAGGTGTATACAAATCATGAGGCATGAATTTAGATTTAGCTTTATGACAAACAATGCATTGAGAAATAAATCTATGCACATCATGCTTCATTTTTGGCCAAAAGAAATGTTCATGTAACATAACCAAAGTTTTATCCACCCCAAAGTGACCCATTAAATTATTTTCATGAGTTTCCCTTATGAAAAGTTCTCTCAAAGAACTTTTAGGAACACATAGTTTCTTGTCTTTGAACAAAAAACCATCATGTCTAAAATATCCTTGATGAGCTCCTTTTGCACACAAAGCAAAGATACTAGAGAAGTTATTATCACTTACATACAACTCCTTTATGTGATTAAAACCAAACAATTTAGTCTCAAGCATAGAAATCAAGCAATGCCTTCTTGAAAGAGCATCCGCCACTACATTCAACTTTCCTTGCTTGTGTTTATTTACATAAGGAAATTGTTCAATGAACTCAACCCACTTAGCATGTCTCTTGTTGAGTTTACCTTGGCTTTTCAAATATTTAAGAGATTCATTATCACTATGTATCACAAATTCCTTAGGTAAAAGATAATGTTGCCAAGTTTGCAAAACTCTAACAAGTGCATACAATTCTTTTTCATAAGTGGAATAGTTCAAACATGCACCCTTTAATTTCTCACTAAAATAAGCAATGGGATGTTTATCTTGAATTTAACCCCCCCTAATACCTACATTAGACGTGTAATGCCTCTCTGTGCTCTCTCGTGCTTGATTGATTTTAGATGAAATTTCGTGTTTACTTTGTATTAGAATCATGTTAGTTATGAATTTTTTTGCGGAAATTCTTTTTCGCTTTGCTTGCAAATTTTATGATTCGTTTGTAATGTAAACGATTCTCCCTCACCACGGTTCCATTATAATAAATAATTACAGTCCATGATACAATCCCAATTATACGTTCGAAATAATATGCAGACTGTTTGAATTTAATACAAATTATACATCTACAAAATACACACAACACAAAATTACAATGCATCAAGCTTCCTCATCCTTTCTTCAAAGACCCTTCACAGCTTGTTTTCCACTATTTCCCTGCTCACCCAAATAGATTGTGGTCATCACAGGTGTCAACCACAGACACAACTAGGGTAAGTTTATGACAACCATAGTTTGAATAAAAACATACATACATAACAGAATATATATGCAGATGGTTATAGTAATATTAAAATAACAAACACAGAGGATTCACCCACAAATTAAATTACCCCAGCTACACGGCACATGAATTAATTCATACAATATACTCATCATGTAATGTATATAATGCATGC
>PYAF01002614.1:8362-22251 GCA_007407185.1 Glycine tomentella
TAGAATTTTTAATACGATCTTTTGAGTGCTTAAACTGATAGATTTCACTAAGGAATTAGGTTTTCGATTCAGGTTAAAGGGTTAATTCACTAAGGGATTAGGAATTAACTAATCTAGGAAAGACTTATTCTCTGAACAATCATAACAGGAACCCATATGATATATCCTCTAAATGCTTAATCTGACAGAATCGCTAAAGGCTTAGGGTTCTTGATCGAATTAAAGGGCTGAATCGCTAGTTATCTAGGTTTCATAAATATAGAAGAGATTTATCATATGTACACGTTAATTTATCAAATCAGTCAAGTGAAAGAGGAGGAATCAGAGGGGATTGTGCCTGACTACAATTAATCGTCCATTGGTAATCTTCAATTTAATTTACTGCATTTATTTGATTTCTGCCCTTATATTCAAACAATCAATCAATCAACAACACTTTTCTGCGTAAATTTTTCTTTTACGATCAACCACAATCTTTAGTATTATTGTGAAAATCACCCCAATCCCTGTGGAGAACGATACTCACTTACCTAACTTTATTACTTGAAACGATCGGTGCACTTGCCGTAGTGTGCGGATTTCGCAACAGTTTGGCAAAGAGCCAAGAAATCTAAGGCTTGCACTTGCCAGTGATGGAATGAATCCGTACGGCAGTTTAAGTACTCAGCATAGCTCGTGGCCTGTTTTGCTAGTCATATACAACCTGCCTCCTTGGTTGTGCATGAAGCAGAAATACATGATGTTGTCTATGATGATATCAGGCCCAAAATAGCCAGGAAATGACATTGATGTTTATCTTAGTCCATTGATTGAAGACTTGGCAAACTTGTGGGATGAGGGGGTTTCTGTGTTTGATGGGTATCGTAAGGAGACATTCAAGTTGCGTTCAATGCTATTTTGTACCATTAATGATTTTCCTGCATACGGGAATTTGAGTGGATACAGTGTTAAGGGCCATCGTGCATGCCCTATCTATGAGCAAGACACCAGTTACTTGCAACTTAAACATGGAAGAAAAACAGTTTACACTCGCCATCGACGTTTTTTGAGACCTTATCACCCTTATCGGCGATTGAAAAAAGCATTTAACGGAAGTCAAGAGCATGAACTTGCACCGACTCCGTTAACCAAGGACCAAGTTCTTGAGTGGGTTGAGGGCATCCATACTGTATTTGGAAAGACTCAAAAGAAGCAGAAAGGTAATACATGCTTATGGAAGAAGAGGTCTATATTGTTTGAGCTTCCATATTGGTCTGATCTAGATGTTAGACATTGTATCGATGTTACGCATGTGGCGAAAAATGTGTGTGACAGTGTCATTGGCACGTTGCTTAACATTCAAGGGAAGACAAATGATGGTTTGAACACTCGTCAAGATCTTGCTGACATGGGTATACGTGAGCAGTTACATCCTAGGTCCGATGGTAAGAAAATTTACTTGCCTCCAGCATGCCACACTTTGTCAAGAAAGGAGAAGATAAGTTTCTGTCAGTGTCTACGCCAAGTTAAAGTGCCACAAGGATACTCTTCAAATATTAAGAGCCTTGTACAGATGAAAGATTTAAAACTAGTTGGATTAAAGTCTCACGATTGCCATGTGTTGATGTAACAACTGTTAGCCGTGGCGATTCGAGACATTTTGCCTAACAAAATGAGGCATGCTATAAGTCGCCTGTGCTTTTTCTTCAATGCCATCTATACGAAAGTCGTGGACCCTGTAAAGTTAGATGACTTGGAAGAAGAGGCGGCAATTATCTTGTGTCAGTTGGAGATGTACTTCCCTCCTTCATTTTTCGACATAATGGTTCACTTACTTGTTCATCTGGTGAGGGAAATTAAATTATGTGGACCAGTTTATTTACGGTGGATGTACCCGATCGAGTGATACATGAAGATCTTGAAAGGGTATACAAAAAACCTACACCGTCCTGAAGCATCCATAGTTGAAAGGTACGTTGCAGAAGAAGCGGTTGAATTTTGTTTAGAGTATCTTCAAAAAGCAAAACCTATTGGTCTTCCCGAGTTGCGACATGAGGACAGAGTGGGAGGAAAGGGTACACGAGGGCTACATGTTATAACGCCTTCGTTGTAGGAATTGTATCAAGCTCATTTGTATGTCCTGAATAACAGTAATGAAGTGCTGCCATATAGTGTTCGTTATGAAGCACTACTTAAGGAAAGTAATCCAAGAATGACGAAGAATAGGTTGTTGAAAGAGCATAACAAGACTTTCTTGAATTGGTTTAAACATACAATATTTAGTGATGAATCTACATCTGAAACACTGAGGAAGTTAGCAGATGGCCCAAAAAGAAATGTAAGAAGTTGGCAAGGGTACGATATCAACAAGTACTCCTTCTATACCAAACAACAAGATGAGAAGAGCACCATGCAGAACAGTGGGGTTAGCCTAAGAGCTGAGTCACAACACTTTGCTACTGTCAATGATGACAATCCACATTTGGCGTTGTCGTAACCTATCCGGCCACGACGGGGACGGCGATGAAAGAAGAAAATTAAAAAGTTCCCAAAAAAAATGAGAAAACTAAAGGGGAGTCGCCACCAACGTTTATTTAAGGAAAACGTCGGAAAAACCAAAAGATAAGCCATGGTCTACGATTTTAGAGAAAAAAGGATTCGGGAGTCGTTTACGCATGGGGAAGGTGTTAGCACCCCACGCGTCTGTCACGAAGACGACAACCTTTAATCGAGTGTGTGACAAATAAAGTGACTTTTTAAATTATTTGTTTTTTCCTAAGAACATGAATGATGTTTGCTTTATTTTTGTTTATTTAGAAAAGAAAATCATATTTTTATTTTTTAGAAAAGAGAAGATTTTATATTTTTTTTGTTTTTTAGGTCGACAAGGAATTTGCCCTTGCTCCTACGTATCCCCAGGTGCAATGAGGAAATCAGACTTACGTAGTTCTTTGTTTGAAAAGAGCTTGATCGGATTGATTTTATCTTTTTTGAAAGATTTATTTTAATTGCATGAAAAAGAGTCGTTAAGGCATTGGACCTTGAAACGACGTTGAATTTGAAGAAAAATCGGAGAATCGCTTAAGGCATTGGACCTTGAAGCGATCTCAAGTAATATGTAGATTTTCTCGAGAAAAAGGAGAATTGAGTGGACTTTAATTTGAGTATTTTTTATTTTTAGAAAAGATTTTGAAAGTGTGATAAACTCTATGAAATCAAGCAAGTCAGAGACCCAGCATGACATTCACAAACCTATCCACGTGTTATCGAAACACTACCAAGCGAGTCGGAGACCCAGCATGGAGTGCACGAAACATAAGCGTGTACTAAAGATACTAAAGCGGAATAATAAACATAAGTGAATAATTGACATAGCAATACGTAATCAAACGAATGAAATGGAAATGGAAAGGGATAAAATAGAAGTGGGAAGTACATTTAGTAATTAGGAGTGCATATAGTACAAAAGGGGGTACAATCAACAATGCATATTAAATTACACAAATGGGCTAGGCCCAACAGATATGGATGCATTTATGAATATGGGGGTGTGAACAGCATTATATGTGATGTACCAAGTGGGCTAGGCCCAAATGTAGAGGGGTGTGCAATTACAAAAAAGGTGGTTCAAACAGTAATATAAAAGGGTGTGCAGTTATGAATATGGTGGTGTGAACAGTAATATATATGGGTGTGCAGTTATGAATATGGTGGTGTGAATAGCATCACATGTATTGCTTCAAAATGGGCCAAGCCCAACTGCTGGCAAGTGTGCGTTTATTAAAAGACAGGTGCAATAAGCATTACGAAATTCATAACAGTATTGGTTAGGCCCAAGCACTAGGATGAATATACTTATTGAATATGGGGGTGCAACGAGTGGATTTTGTCATTTTTTTTTGAACTGGGCCAGGGCGCCCCGGCCCAATTTGTATTTTCCATCTGGGCACAGCAGCTGCAGCAAAGCTGGACGAAAAAATTAGGGTGAGGGGGCTTCCATGGTGGAAGTATGACTTCCTAAGGGCACCACCATGAGGGCTGGTGTTGAGGTGTGGTGGTGATGGTGGATAGCTGCGGTGGTGCACGGTGGAGGTGGCCGTGGTGGTGCGTGACGGTGGTTCGCGGTGGTTATGGCGGTGATCGGAAAAAGGGAAAAAACGGAAAGGAGAAAGAATAAATAAATAAAAAAAAAAGAGAAAAAAGCAAGCACAAACCAAATCAACAAGGCTTAATACATCAAACCATACACATTTTCCTCTGAAGGAAATAAATAACAGTCCATAAAAGAATATGTAAAAACGAAAAAAAAAAAAAAGAAAAGAAACAAAAGGAAGAAGAAGTGAGAGAAAGAATGGAAGAAGGAGAGTGAGGGAGAGAATGAAGGGGTCACCTTTGAACCCCTAAAGCTCCCTCTGACATGGTGCCAAATGGTGCTGCAGGATTGGTCCAATTTTTGCTCCGGGATCCGTGCAGCCTCTCCTCCACCAATTGATTCCCTTCCCTATTGCTGTTATGCCTTTTATTTGCCTTTTACGTAGCTTTTGACCTAATGGGCCATAAGGCCCATTTTCCTTTGTTTTTACTCTTTGTTAACCTCTTCTTCTCTTTTTTTTTTTTGTTCTTTACTATTTTATTTCTTTTTTTTTACATTATTTTTTTTAAAATTGTTATATCTTTTATTTGTTATCTTTTTTTTACTATTTGTTTTTAATACTTGTTATTACTTTTTTCTATTTCCTTTTTTCCTTTTTTTTTCATTTTCTTTATTTTCTCTCTTTTTTTTATCATTCATTTTTTTATCAACATTTTTAATTTACCCGGACAAAATTAGGGTATGACAGGCGTCCTTGCCTTACTTTGGAGTCATTAATGACATATAGGAGCTTAATTATGTTACTTTCTCTGTCTGTGTTTTCAAATGCATGTGGGTTGATGTCAACAGTGGTGTGCGAACCGAGGATTTAGGATTTACTTTGGTAGATCTTAACAAGCTAGCTTATGAAGATGAACCTTTCATCATGGCAGAACAAGCTAAACAAGTCTTTTATGTACAAGATTCGTGTGACGAAAGGTGGTCAGTGGTACTACACGGAAAAACCATTGGCATTAATGTTGACGACGATGACTCAACCGTCGATACAAGTGTGACTCATTTCTCTACACAAATACCTAATGTCAACAGAGAAGACGAGGTTGACGATGTTCATGCAAATCGTACTGATCATGATGAAGGAGAATTAATTAACATCAGCTAATGTAATTTTTGTTTGTTAACTATTTTCGCCTTGTACGTACAATTTCATACGTGTTCTTGTAACTTAACTTTATTGATCTGTGTTCTTGTTTTTTACAGGATCATGACTACACCACCCAGCTCCCCTCCTCGTGTTGAGTCACCACATCCTTCTCCTGAGTCAGCACCGACTCATGCTGAGTCAGCACCTCCTCTTGAGGCAGGACCTTCATCGGCTACATCGAAGAAGACAAGGAAAGCAACACGGCTGAGGTCACTGGCTACTAGAGCTCCTGGTGCTGACAGACCGGTGGTCCATGTGGATCCTAGCACAGGGAAGGCTGATAGTCCTCAGGCAAAGAAATTGAGGACATATCTTGGGATCGTGGCCAGAGACAAGGTGGATATCACCCTTCCTAATTGGAAGGAAGTGCCTTCAGTGCAGAAGGACTTGATTTGGGAGGACATTCAGGTATTACAATTTAAAGCATTACACAATTAAAATGTTGTTCATGTTAGCTCAAATTGAAAACTAACTTCCTTTTAATGCAGGCGGAATTTGATATACCTGAAGCGTTAGACCAACGGACAAAGAAGAAGATTCTATAGACCGTGGGTGAGCGCTGGAGGCAATTCAAATCAGACTTGACGCGGAAATGGGTCCTCGCAGAAGACAACGACGACGATGCCGATGCTGTATGTGTTAAATACGGCATCAGTCATGAACAGTGGACCCAATTCTGTCAGAGTCGGCGAGCAGCTTCCTGGGAGGTTAGTTGTTTTACATAACCCTACAAGTTCTCAATTAGGTAGTCATACAGTCTCCTATTTGGTAACCCTATGTGTCTACCTATTACAGGATGTTAGAAAGAAGGCCCAGGCGATCCAGAAGCAAAACACCGCCCCTCACGTGTTGTCACGCGGGGGTTACAAGTTGCTCGAGAAGAGATTGATGGAGGAAAAATAAAAGAAGCAACTGGAGGGAGCAACTCGTGATGACAGCAGGGAGACCATCATTCATCCTCCATCCCCTGTGCGCCGACACGTGAAGTGGAAGCTTGCTCGCACGAAGAAATCCGGTGAGATGACTTCGGAGGCGGCACGCCAGATTACTGAGAGGATTGTAAGTCTAACAACAAGCTCATACACATTTAATTAATTTTCGTATCACAAATAACAAATCAAATGGTCTACTTATTTTGATTGCAGGATTCCCTAAAAGAGCAATCCTCACAGGGTTCTTTTGTCGCCAGTGGTCGTCAAGATGTCCTGGCTGCTGCCATTGGATGACTGAAGCATCCTGGTCGTGTCCGTGGTGCTGGAGCTGGTGTGACCATCACCCAGTACTTCGGATCGGCTTCATCATCCTCTCGCAAGTCGAAGTCTGCATCCATGGCGCCTGAAGACTTGGATCGCTTGAAAGACAACATTAGGGTGGAGCTGGAGCAGTCTATCACTGATTGACTTACGCAGTCGATAACTGAAAGAGTTACCCAACAAGTGATGATGAGCTTCAACCAGCTGCAGTCCCACATCCAGTCTCAGGGTGCCATGCAGCCTCCGGAGGTTCAATCATGTCCTCTTGGTGCCCGTGTCAGCACCAAGGGAAGCTGTGTCGATCCCTCGGGCAATGACCCAGACACGGGTGCATCTGATAGGCGTGGGTTGTATGTGGATGACAATCTTCCCCGCCTTGTTGCCCTTGGCAGAGTTCATGAGGGATCGACGACTGTGCACAACGTCCCTCTTGTCGCTGATCAGATAAAGGTTAGTGTTGAGGAAGTACGCGATGGAGACGCTCGCGTCCCTGTTCCCACTGACGAGGTTCAATTAGTGGGGCAGGCACTTAACACTTTCCTTGCTTGGCCGACACACCTTGTACAGACAATTTTGACTAAGGTTTTTGATTTTTGCCTTATTTCTTATGAATTACGAATGATTTGTCACATATGCAGTTAAGCTGATCGCTCACCTTTGGTTGTTAACTGTGTAGGATAAACAAGAACCCAAGGGACCGGCGAAACCTGTAGATAAGCCGAACGTGTTTCTGATCCCTTGTACCATTTAACATTGACCATCCCCGATCTTTTCCTTAGACCTTTCTAGGTGCCATGCGACCGGCTGATGTTCGGGGTGCATAATGACCACTTCCCGTTGTACATCAAGCATGAGGATCTTTCGGAGATCATCCATGGTGGTCAATGTCTCAACATCTCCGTTATACAATTGTGGATGTTGTAAGTCTCTTGCAATTGACTAGCATTACTTGGTGAATTGTTTTATATTCTACCATAACTGACTTTATTTTCACTGCACAATAGGCATATGAATCAATTAAGTCTGCAATCGGATCATGCCGATGTGTACGGTTTCCTCGAGCCACAGTCCATACAGAGATATGGCCAATCTCAATTTCAAGTCGAGGACTATATGAAGAAATGGATGCAGACTTCACAGAAAAAAATCTACCTTGCACCGTATTTGAATGGGTAAGTATAAATGAGAATCACAATTTAATTAATGTATGCAGTATAATAACCTTGTTTTCACAATGCAGTTCACATTGGCAACTGGTAGTTATATGTCTGAAGGCCAATGTAGTCGCCTGGTTCTGTTTGTTGCATAACAGGCCTGATAACTACCTTAAGGGAATTATTAACAGGTAGGTTCTAATTTCTAACACATTTACATTGTTTCTATAGTTGAAAGGTAACTTGTACACTATGCATACTTGTTTGTCTTAAACAGTGCTTTGAAGGGAGTCCGTGACTCTCCAGAAAATAAATCAAAGGCTACAACTAAATGGATTGCGCTTAAAGTAAGTCTTTTAATAAATCATGGTTTAAGTATTGAATTAATTTTTATTACTATTTACGCTAATTGCCATTTAACGTTGATTGTGTTTTTCAATTTAGTGTAATAAGAAAACAGGAAGCACTGAGTGTGGCTATTATGTCATGCATTGGATGCAGACAATAGTCCAAGGAGGCTTCACAGATAGCTGGGACATGGTAATTCGTTGCCTAATTCAAAACAAATTTTTTTTGTTTACTTGTTTTTGTTTTGTACTTATTACATGTTTTCTTATGTCATGCAGTTTTTCACTGATCACAGACCATTGGAGGCCGACACATTGAAGGCGATAAGAGTGCAATGGGCGAAATATTTTCTTAAAATTAGAGAAGATGTATTAGTAGATTAGGTGGTTAACTTTTTGGATTTTGAAAACAATTGTATATTAATGCTTAGCAAAATCTTTTATGCACATTTGACACTATTTACTTTTAGTTGTTATTGGAATATTATTAAATTGTGAATTGGCTGGATCTGGATTTTTAAATTTTCATGTTGAAGAACTGCTAAAATCTAAAAAACGGATAAAATATATAAAAAAATTAAAAAAACAACGGTTGTAACAAAAACCGATGTTAACTTACAAATCAACATCGGTTTTCTTTCCAAAACCGATGTTGTTATGATGTAACAACATCAGTTTTAAAAAGAAAATCGATGTTGTTTTGTATAACAACATCGGTTCTGTAAGGAAAACCGATGTTGATTAAGTAATGTTAACATTGGTTTTGTTTGGGAAAACCGATGTTGTTTTCCTTTGTTAACATTGGTTGGGAGCAGAAAACTGATGTTGTTTTGCTTTGTTAACATCGGTTGTCCGTAGAAAACCGATGTTGTTTTGCTTTGTTAACATCGATTTTCCAAGGAAACCGATGTTGTTTCACCATCTTTTATGCTTTTCAACATTTTCAGTTATCAGATGTCCACATCGGCTATTGATGGGAAACTAATGTTGTTTACTTTTGTTAACATCGGTTTTGAGAACCGATGTTAACTTCAACACTTTCAACGTCGCCTAATTCAACATCGGTTCAGAACCAATGTTAAATGTCCAAAATAACCGATGTAGAAAGCTATTTTTCTAGTAGTGTATGTAATAAAAAGCATAGTAAAATCAATATTGCTAAAAGAAAACTTACTTGATCACATAAAAATTATTCTTCAAGAAATTAAAATGAAGATTTGAAGATGTAACAATTTGGTAGATCGAATAGCGTCCACTAGGGAAATGAGGAGAAAGTAACAACAAAGTATTAAAGATTGTTAAGGTGCTAAAGTGGCATAGAAGATTCAAGCATTTATATAAAGACAAAAAATTGAAAGGGGGGGTGGGAGGGATGTAAGAGTACAACTTTAACTGGCTAAAAATTGGCAAGAACATTATATCGACCTATTGAGTTTTTACTTGCATATATGAACATTTTTTTAAGAAAAGGTGAGATGCATACTTGTGGCATGAATGTCATACAACAAAGTGTACATATGGTCTTATTAAATGATATAATCATACTATGAATAGTAGCAACATGTATTTCCATATGGTGAAAGGTATAAATGGTATATTCAATGGTATTACTATATCAATGCACAGTGGCATCATGAATTCCATATAATGATCAAATAGGTGGAACACACATAATTGTGGCACGAATGCCTCTATAGTAGCTGGCTCAATAATAGATGAACACGCTACTTGATCCAGCTGGGTAAATTATGAAGCCACAAGTTGTGAGGCTGACTATCCTTGTGGAGCTGAAAAAGGTCCCAGAAAAAAGCTTCTCTCTTTAGAGTATCCTCATCAGAGCACGAAACATTGTCCACCATAGGATTGACAATCTTGTTCTTCCTTCTGCGAATGATTGTTTCAATATGGAAAAAATTTGAGTTTTTATTACCATACTTCACCTACCTCTCACGCGACTTTTGATACCACAACATTTTCTCTTGGCAAAGAATTTGATTATGCTACTCTTGAAAATCCATATACAGTGCAATAAGAGATGAGATTTGAAAATCCATCTTTTTGTGTCTTCTCAACTTGATTCTTACGATTTTTCCTCCTCATTACTAATCACCCCTCATTAACTGGTCGTTCTCCTCAAATATGTGTTGATTTGTGATTATCATGGTTTTTCCACGATTGGCCATTGAATGAGCATTAATGTTATTCGTAATAGATGGTGAAGTAGGAGGGACTCCCTGAGGAGTTGCAGTCGTGTCTGGCTGGAGGACAAACACCCCTAAGATGGAAGTTGCAATGGAGTCCCTGATGCCTCGCTAGAGATACCCTTCGAAGACCCAACCACCTTGCAATCTCAAGAAACATGGCCATAACAACCACGATGAGCACAGATTCAGTGGAGACCCTTGTACTATACTTTATACCAATGATCCCGCAACCAAACCTTCTCTATGACAAGCTTATTCAAGTCCAATAGGACCAAACTCTAGCAAAGCGTCCTCTCTGAACATCTAGAGTATTGGAGTCCACTCGAAATTGGTTTGCAACCACTGTGGCTAACGCCAAGAGGATACTCTCATCATAGAAAAATAGGTACAAACTAGGGAACCTAATCCACACCATTGTTCTGTCGATGATGGCTTTTGAGGACACAAATAAGGGAGACCAAGTCTAAACAAAGTAATAATCCATGATTATCCACAGTCCTTCACCAATAACCTTTGTCCTATCTTCCTCCAAGTTGAATTTGGCCATGTAGAAATTATTACCAACATCCATCAGGTGAAAACCAACCTTCAATTTGCTTTCCTACTCAAACGTTCCTTCATTAGGTTGAAACCAAGTTTTTTGCCCGGAAGCTTTACTACTAAAGTGTCTTGCCATGTGGGGCAAAGCCCTTCGAACACTAAATCTGCAATAACAACTTTGGGTTTCAAGGGGTTATCATCTTCATACTCGATCTTAGTCAAGTTTTCTTAGAGGAGATCAACGTGTGGCCTCGAAAAAGGCTCATCTTTGTTAACCATAGTCTTGTTCCGAAATGAGACCTTTGCTGGTGATGGTGGTGACACGCCGTCTCCACCGTCTAGTGGATCCTTACCTGTGTTGATTCAAGAGGAGTCATGAGAAGTTGGACAAGGAATCAAGCTTTGGAGTTTTGTGCTTTCAACATGCATTATTTCAAAAGTATCATGGACGCTTGAAGATCAATTTGATTCTTGTAAAAGGAAAGAAGTTGTATTTGATAATCCAGTGTGCATATCATGCATATCATTCATTTGGGATTGTTAGATTGAAGGCTAATGCAAAAGCATTTAATAAATAAGGCAAATTAAAATCAAGTTTTTGGAAAATGAAGTTTTCCTATTTTAATCGATTACAGATATGTTGGCATCGATTATTTTGTTCTTCGTGCCTTCTGGAAAACAAATCAAGAACATTGTAATCGATTACATATCGAATTAATCGATTACCTAGGCTAAAATTGAAATATCAATCTTTCTGACTTAATCGATTATAGAAGCTTGTAATCGATTACATATCATGCCTATGGCTAACATGTTTTGCTAATTTAATCAATTACATATTGGTTTAATCGATTATATAATGCATTTGAAAATATTGGTCTTTCTGTCTCAATCGATTACCAAAAACAGTAATCGATTACTCAGTGTATTTGGAAAATCATAAGTTCTTGTCTTAATCGATTACATGACGGGATAATCGATTATTATGTTCATAGCTCAAACCCAGAACATATCAGAAACACTTTAATTGATTACTTTCTTGAAATAATCGATTACATATGCTAAATAATCAATTATAGGAGCGTGTTTAATCGATTATTTTCAGTTAGAAAGCTGTTATAAATAGAACACATTGCTCTGTGATTTAAAGAGTTGAACAATTCGTATTCTGAGCAATCACAAACATTCATGAGCTTTCATTAGTGAGTTTTCTAAGCTCAAAAACATCTTGGCTTCACCAAAATTCATATGGGTTTTTGATTTGATGAGTGAAGCATCATTAAGTCTTAAGGAGTAAGGAAAGGGATGCATTGAATCTGTTATTCTTTCTTTCAACCTGGTGAATCATACATATGCATTTTGTTCGTTGGATTATCAGGTGAATTCATTCCTTATTCTTTGTGGTTGTAAATCTTTTATTTGATTTCTGTAAAGATTGGCATATTGTAAATGAGTTTCTTGCATGATAACTAGAGATAGTGTTTCTCTAGGGGTTGCTGAGTAGTGTTCTCAGTGGGGTTGGTCTCTAAGGATCTAGAGTTTTAGATCTCTGAACATTATCTGGGTTGATAAAGAGAGGCTTGTAATATCTTGTAAGAATATTAATTTGCAATAGTGGAATTCCATTCTAGTGTTGAGTGGAAGAACTGGATATAGCTTCATAGTGTTTGAAGTGAACCAGTATAAAAATTGTGGCTGATCTTTATTCTATTCTCTTCATCTCCTTATTGCTTTAGGTTGTGAATCAAATTATTTGCACAGAAAGATTTCAGTTGTCTATTGATTTTCTTGACAGAGGAATTTGATTGAATATAAGATTCTTGGTTTCAAAATTTTTTTTAAAGTGATAAAGATCCTGTGGAAACTCTGATTATAAAATTTTTAAATACCAAGATTCAACCAATTTACCCCCCCTCTTGGTTGTATTGAAGTATTCCTATCATTTTCAATTGGCATCAAAAGCTGGTTCTTGAAAGTTACTCAAGATCACTTTTTCTTTTCAAAAAGAAATATGAATACTTCACAAATAACCTTTAAGAAGGGTGCCTCTTTAAACAGACCTCCTATGTTTGAAGGGGAACATTTCAGTTTTTGGAAAAATAGAATGAAAAACTTTATTCAATCAAATGACCCAGGAGCATGGAATGCAATAGTGAAGGGTCCTTTTATTCCAAAGAAAACTGTGGTAGATGAATTGATTCCCAAAGAATGGGATGAGATGACTGAGGCTGAACAAAGGGCTGCACAATATGATTTTAAAGCAAAAAATATGATCACCTCTGCACTTTCCTCTGATGAATTTTTCAGGACTGTAAGATGCAACAGTGCAAAAGAAATGTGGGAGATGCTTGAAATCACTCATGAAGGAACTAAGGAAGTTAGAAGATCAAGGAAGCATGCTTTGATCCATGAGTATGAAATGTTCAAGATAAACACTAATGAAAGCATTTCTCAGCTGCAGACCAGATTTACTCATATTGTAAATCATCTTTTGGGTCTTTGAAAGGTCTTTGACACTGAGGAATTGAACATCAAAATATTGAAGTGTTTGACAAGACCTTGGCAACCAAAGGTTACAGCAATCAAGGAGTCCAAGGATCTATCAAAGATCTCTATGGCTGCATTGTTTGGTAAGCTTCTTGAATATGAAGTTGAAATATCTCAACTAACATCTTGTGAAGATGCAGAGAAGAAAATAAGAAGCATTGCCTTGAAAGCTGCAACTTTAAAAGCTGAAAAAGAAGAGGAAATAAGTGAAGAGGATGATGAAGATAATGTAAACTTGGTGGTCAGAAAGTTCAGCAAATTTCTGAAGAAGAACAAGAATAAAAAGTTCAACAAAGGTAGCAAAAACAGCAACAACAACAACAACCTCAACAAGAAGATTGACAACAATTTCACATGCTTTGAATGTGACAAGCCAGGCCATATCAAATCTGAGTGCTCAATCTACTTGAGGAAACAACAAGGAGAGGGCAAGATGAAAAAGGAGGGGAAAGCTAAAAGAGCATACATAGCTTGGGAAGATAATGAGTCAACAACTTCAGATTCTTCCACAGAAAATGAAGAAGCTAACATGTGTCTCACTTCCACCATCAATGAAGATGATGATGAT
>PYAF01002614.1:26282-38098 GCA_007407185.1 Glycine tomentella
GCATATTGAGATCAGACATCATTTCCTCAGGGATCAGGTTCAAAAAGGTAACATAAAGGTAGAATTCATTGACACCAATAACCAACTTGCTGATATATTCACAAAACCATTATCAAGGGATAGATTTTATACACTAAGAAACATGCTAGGTATTCTAGATGAAAGTAACATAAACTAGCTTGTTCTATATGTGTTTTGTTTGATGAATCAAAGCCAAAATGTCACAAGTATGTATGATTGTTTAGAACCTTGCATAAAAGCTGCTAAATGCTCTGTATCTGTTAAACGTACTGGAATAATCAATTACACCACGGGTTAATCGATTAAAATCATTAAAAATCACATACAGTATGAAATTTGTGCTCATGTAATCGATTACATATATATGGTAATCGATTATTCTTCATATTGCCAGATTTCAACTATTTCTGGAATAATCGATTACACATTGGGATAATCGAATTACATTGATTAAAATTCTCTAAATGACTGCATGTCTCACTGGAATAATCGATTACTAAAGACCTGTAATCAATTACCTTCATCATTAGAAGTGATAGTCTCCCTGGAATAATCGATTACCACTCGAGATAACCGATTACTCATGCTTTGATAGCTGTATTATTCATAAAAGCTATCAAATAATCGATTACTTTACAATATAATCGATTACTAGTTGTCTTCAACCTCTGACTGTGAATGAAATAATCGATTACTTAAATGAGATAATCGATTACTGTATTCTTTTTGTGAATCATTTGCTCTGGAATAATCGATTACATAACGAAATAATCCATTATTCATGCTGTTGAACGTAATCTGACAGGTTTTTATGGGAAAATTAACTGCCCAATCCATTTTAAAACGGACCCTATGTCATTAAACTGTCACCAACAGCTATATCTTTTGAAATTATGGACGTTTGGGAGCCTCATTAGTGCCTATAAATAGTGAGAGTACATATCAAACAAATTGCACCATTATCTTTCTCTCTCTCTCTCTGTATTTTTCTATAATTTCTGAGTCTTGTCTGTGTCCTACTTCATCCTGTAATCATGTCTAACCCAACACCAAAAAGATCTAGAACCTCCAAGAGAAAAGCTGGTGAATCCTCCTCTAACCCACCTCCTCCTCAACCAACTAATAGGCTTGACTTGTGGTTCTCCACTGAGTCTGACAAAATTAACTACCTCCAGTTCAATGTAACCAAGCCTATTGCCTCTCCCAAATATACAGATTTAGACTGGTTCATTAGGGAGGGATTCCAATTTCCTGCCTTCTTTGAAGCCCAAGGGCCGAGAAGGTTCTTAGAAATGAAGGGTACTTTTTACCCTGATTTAGTTAAAGTCTTTTACACTTGCTTGAAAGGTTCAATGCAAGGGGACATGAAGTCCAAAGTGAAGGGAGTTGAAATGAGAATTACTCCAGACATCTGGGAATCTGTGGCTGGGGTAGCATGTGAGGGTGTTAGAATGTTTGATGAAGACCCTGAAGGTTATAGTAAGATGGACACTTATAGAAAGATGCTTCATGATCCTCACATGAGGCTAAGGACTAGGCTGGGTACAGGTCCTATGACAGCTGAGGATAGACTCCTTCATTATATCATTACATACATCATCACTCCTAGGGCCACAAATC
This sequence comes from Glycine tomentella, assembly GCA_007407185.1. Taxonomy (NCBI): domain Eukaryota; kingdom Viridiplantae; phylum Streptophyta; class Magnoliopsida; order Fabales; family Fabaceae; genus Glycine; species Glycine tomentella. The sequence goes on from PYAF01002614.1 coordinate 27,924, forward strand.
ATGCCCAAGCAACTGATGAAGACCTCCAATTGGTCTATGGGCTGAAGAAGAATATACCCATGAACTGGGTGCTTATCTTTGAGGAAATCATGCTCAAATCCAAAAGGCTAGTGAACTACCCATTCCCATATCCTATTTTTGTTTCTAGGCTGATTGATCACTTCAAAATTGATGTTGAGAATGAAGTGATTGACAACACAAACTCTTCCAATAGCCAAATAAAGGAGAAACACCTCACTAAGATGGGTATGAGGAAAACACCCAATGGATGGGTGATGGCTAATCAACAGGCAGTTGCTGCTGAAGGAGAAGAGATTGCTGCAGATTCTGAAGCAGAAGAACAACCACAGCATCCTCAGCCTGCCTTTTCTGACTTTGAATCATTGATGATTCAAAAGATGGACAACATGCTCACGCTTCAAGAGGACTTCAAGGCTGAGACCCATGAAGCTTTGGAAGATATTAGGGAGAGACTTGATTCAATTGAGGCCAACATGAATGACACTGCCTCAGTTGAATTTTAGGATTGTTTGGATTATTTTTTTTTCTTGTATTTGTTTTTATTATTTTAAGTTTGTTTTAAAATTCCTGATGTACTACCTCTTATATACTTAATATGAATAGTATTTGCATTTCCAGTTCATTATCTGTTGTGCATGAATTATTTTTGACTTTTAACAAGCCAAATAGGGGGAGAATTGATTAAGGGGGAGTGATTTGAAAAGCACTCTGTTTGCCCCTGTTTTTTGGTTCAATTTTTGTTAAAAAATTGAAATGAATGATTGCTGGAATTTAGGGGGAGTACTAATGAGTTTGTATAATGCTTAATTGAATGTTTCATGAATCACAAATGCTTTAACACTTGTATCTTGGCAAAGGCAATTGAAAACTTACAGGTTTTAAAAGCTTGAAGTTCATCTACTGAATTCTCAATTAATCTCCAAGTCCCAGTGCTTAATCAACTTGAAGATTTGGCATGTTTAAAGCCAAAAAGGAGGAGATTGTTGATTCAAAAGGAGTCATGAGAAGTTGGACAAGGAATCAAGCTTTGGAGTTTTGTGCTTTCAACATGCCTCATTTCAAAAGTACCATGGAAGCTTGAAGATCAATTTGATTCTTGTAAAAGGAAAGAAGTGGTATCTGATAATCCAGTGTGCATATCATGCATATCATTCATTTGGGATTGTTAGATTGAAGGCTAATGCAAAAACATTTAATAAATAAGTCAAATTAAAATCAAGTTTTTGGAAAAATGAAGTTTTCCTATTTTAATCGATTACAGATATGTTGGCATTGATTATTTTGTTCTTCGTGCCTTCTGGAAAACAAATCAAGAACATTGTAATCGATTACATATTGAATTAATTGATTACCTAGGCTAAAATTGAAATATCAATCTTTCTGTCTTAATCGATTGCAGAAGCTTGTAATCGATTACATATCATGTCTATGGCTAACATGTTTTTCTAATTTAATCGATTACATATTGGTTTAATCGATTATATAATGCATTTGAAAATATTGGTCTTTCTGTCTTAATCGATTACCAAAAATAGTAATCGATTACTCAGTGTATTTGGAAAATCATAAGTTCCTGTCTTAATCGATTACATGACGAGATAATCGATTATTATGTTCATAGCTTAAAACAAGAACATATCAGAAACACTTTAATCGATTACTTTCTTGAAATAATCGATTACATATGCTAAATAATCAATTACAGGAGCGTGTTTAATCGATTATTTTCAGTTAGAAAGTTGTTATAAATAGAACCCATTGCTCTGTGATTTAAAGAGTTGAACAATTCGTATTTTGAGCAATCACAAATATTCATGAGCTTTCATTAGCGAGTTTTCTAAGCTTAAAAACATCTTGGCTTCACCAAAATTTATATGGGTTTTTGATTTGATAAGTGAAGAATCATTAAGTCTCATGGAGTAACGAAAGGGATGCACTGAATCTGTTATTCTTTCTTTCAACCTGGTGAATAATACATATGCATTTTGTTCATTGGATTATCAGGTGAATTCGTTCCTTATTCTTTGTGGTTGTAAATCTTTTATTTGATTTTTGTAAAGATTGGCTTATTGTAAATGGGTTTCTTGCATTATAACTAGAGATAGTGTTTCTCTAAGGGTTGCTGAGTAGTGTTCTCAGTGGGGTTAGTATCTAAGGATCTAATAGAGTTTTAGATCTCTGAACTTTATCTGGGTTGATAAAGAGAGGCTTGTAATATCTTGTAAGAATATTAATTTGCAATAGTGAAACTCCATTCTAGTGTTGAGTGGAAGAACTGGATGTAGCTTCATAGTATTTGAAGTGAACCAGTATAAAAATTATGGCTGATCTTTATTCTATTCTCTTCATCTCCTTATTGCTTTAGGTTGTGAATCAAATTATTTGCACAGAAAGATTTCAGTTGTCTTTGATTTTCTTGACAGAGGAATTTGATTGAATATAAGATTCTTGGTTTCAAAACAATTTTTAAAGTGATAAAGATCCTGTGGAAACTCTGATTATAAAATTTTTAAATACCAAGATTCAACCAATTCACCCCCCCTCTTGGTTGTATTGAAATATTCCTATCATTTTCAACCCGAGCCCCCATTACCCTTCGCACCTGCAGAGAAAACCAAAACCTTAGGGTTAGCCATCCTTTCTATAAAAAAATTAAAGCATCCTTTATGTAAATAATATGTTTGGTTACATTTTAATATTCCTGGCGATAGTTTTTAAAAATTAAAACAATTAAAACAAAAAAAAGAAAATTACATGTGTATTATACGATAAATTTTCACATTTCCATTAGAATAGCACTTCCACCCCCTCCTAATGAGAATATAAATGTAAGAAAACATGATAAAACGAAAATTATAGCATTCCTTAGAATCAATGAAATCTGGAAATACTTTTTAAAAACATGTAACAAACATGAGAATGTATCCAGTCTTCATATTCATATATATATATATATATATACATATGATCAAATTACACCGATGTAACTTCGACAACTATTACACCATTTTTATAACTTGATATATAATGTGATTTTTACCAATCCAACCATTGAATTATATCTACATATTACCGAGATCATTTTTGTTAAATTTTGTCAAAATTGAACAACAACAAAAAGGTAATCAAATTAATTTTGTAATGTTTATATTACATCGATTTTAATATATATGAACGAGTTAGCAAATAATATTATATTAATATGAAATTTTGTATATGTGATCCATGTGAAAGGAACTTTCAATCCAACAGTAAGTGTTAATAAAACATTATTCAGTTGAAAATTATACAATGGTGCAATAGTTGCCAAAGTTATCTCGTAATTTGATTCCTCCTATATATGAGACCCTCCTATATATATATATATATATATATATATATATATAGAGAGAGAGAGAGAGAGAGAGAGATGATATATTATATGAGAATGAATATCTTATGTTAGAATGAGAATAGTCAATCTCAACTTTTAAAATTAAAATGGAGGCCTAAATTAAAAATTTTAAATTCAAATCAAAACTTCATTTAATCATAAAATCTCCAAAGGATTCATCAAACAGAAAATAAAATAATTAAAATATATAATTTATCATGTCCTAGAATAGCTCATATCATCATGATCGTGACTGTCATCACTACCATAACCACCATCACAACCACTATCTTTATCATCAACATGACTACTACCACCTCCACCACCAAAGTGACTAGCGTTATCGTCACCACCATCACATTATCTCTCTCTCTCTCTCTCTCTCTCTCTATATATATATATATATATATATATATATATATATAATGAAACTATCTAATGGCACTTCCAATGAAACTTGAAAGCCTATGGCATGCTTTCCATTCTGTGAGGTTGAGTTCCTTGCCCTTTGAGTGTTGGCAATGTTGTATGCAAGCAATGCCGGATACCTACTTGTATCTCAGTAAAATGATTACTTCAATAGCAATTATAACATATAGAAGCATTAATAATAAGTTTCAAGTCAAATAATGTGTCTCAATTGGTGTTGTACAAAAGAGATTCATGCCTACTTGATATCAAGAGAAGACTTAGGGAATTTGATTTACTCGTGCTTAATTTCCCCTAACAGATTTTTCCACCTAGTACTACTATAATCTGGCATCTTCACCAGCCAAAGTACAACTGCTCTCTTGAAGTCTTTTCTTCTACAAATAGCCCCACAATTTCCCCACCAACGATTAGGATTGACAATTAATCAAACCACTCAAAAATAAGAATTCATTGAATTTGGTTTATGAACCAAATGTGTAATTCAATTAAGTTTGGCATACATTAAAATGTATTACATTAGTAACTCGTCTTAATAAGATTGTGAATTTGAAGTTTTCGAATCCAAATTATTTTGATAATTAGTTCATAGGATTCGAGCAAATAAATTAAACTTATCAGGAACTAGAATTGAATTGTGTTTGAACTTAACTGAAAAATATGGCAAATTCAAGTCAAATTTTGAAATGGACCAATTCTTATTGAATGAACATATTGAAATAAGTTCGGCCCAATTTGATTCGATTTCACTCCTCTCAACCACTATGCTAAAGCTTTAAATCAAGTATTTGAGATTTGAAGTATTTGGAGAAACAAAAATGACAAATAATTTCTGCATTTTTAGAAGGAAAAAAAAAAGCATTCCGTTTTAAAACACTCATGAATATAGTTACCAGTGAGGTGTTGAAAATTTATTTATATAAAGAAAAATTTCATTTAGTGAGGCATTGAGAACATATTTATATATGAAGAAATTTTCATTTAAACAAGAGTTTAAACTTTGAACTTGATCCCATGTTAATATGAAGATTTTATACTCTCTTTTAATAGAATGTTGAGACATTAAAATATTTTAACTTAAGTAATAATGAGTCAAGAAAATCTAGCTCAATTATTTGAACAGGATGCCCAAATTATTATAAACTCCCCCTGTCACTATCTTTGGTCCCCAAAGATAAAAAATAAAAAAAACAAAAAAAAAAACACACTTAAGTAATAATGATTGTGATCAACAAATTGAGAATTTTACAATGTATTATTTAAATCCTTGCATAAACTTAGTACATCTAAACAATAAGTTATGATAACTAACCATAGTTGGATCATGTTTATGCAAATATATATGATGATGGCCAAGACATGAATGCTTAGGTTTGATCATTTTTGGATGCAAATTCCAAGACTCAATGGATATTTGTTTAGAACTTAAAACAAAAGATGGAGAAAGGATATTTGTTTAGACTCAATGGATGCAAATTTCAAGACTCAATGGATATTTCAAGACTTAATGACGTCACGATCCATAATGAAACGATAACTCGGAGGAGGATTCACCACAAAGGAAAATTTCCTTGGTAAGAATCGATTTAGGTTCAACCAAGAACTAAAAAGAAGCTAAGCTCTCAATTCAAGCAAATGTTTAATTTCATTAATCAAAGTTATGCAAAAAATAACAATATTTGAGTACTTATAGAACTAACTCTCTAATAAAACCTAAAAACACATAGTTTTCACCTATTTCAGTCCACATTGAGGCTCATTACACAAATAAACAAGAAATATGAAAATCCTCGTAAATGTTGTGTGCTAAGTGAGCCATGTGCACTAAGCCCAAAAAATCCTCTGCTAAGAATTGTGCTAAGCGAGACATGCGCGATAAGTGAGCTGCTCAACAATCTTCAATATACTTCAATTCAGCTCCGTATGGCATCCTCCATCCTTGCCTTTGATAACTAGTCTAACCTAGATTCTCTTGGTCATTTCTTCTTATAGAAGTTAGCTTTGGACTTTGTCATTGGATCCTTCAATTCATAAAGTGCTTCTAAATCTTTATGCTCTTTGGATAGTTCTCTAAATATACATATAATAATACTACCTAACCTAAGTATAGAGCCAATTTAGAAGATGTTATCCCCTTGAGACTGATTATGAAACACAAATCTGATTACTTATTGACATGAAACGTACTCATCCGTTTGTGTACATGCTTTCAAATTCATATTACTACTTGGCTCTTTACATGGATAACGTTAAAGATGTACATTATCATATTCAATTCATAGACCTGTAACTTTCATCATGATTATGTCTAAGGAACATTGCTCATCTGAGTCATGCTTTTCCATTATCTGTTATTGCAGGACTTGTCTTCCTCTTCCTCTCGCTGGAGCTTCGACACGAAGCCAAGCTTGGAAGGCAGCACTGGACAGATTTAACTGGTTTCTCTCTAATGGGTGCAAGATCATCATTCATTGTTCTTTCACTGCTACATGCAGAGTTTCCTCCTGAGACATAAGGAGTACCGTGTGCAGATTTAGGATCATGTACAGTTGTTGGTTTCACTTTTTTCTTTTCAATGTCAGAAGTGTTCTCAGCATCACTTTGGTTTTCTCTGACACTTTCACGAAAAAGATCCAACAGCTTTTTCTTTTGTGTTGTTGATGGTTCCAGAACAGAACCAGGCTCAGAAGGAGTGGTTTTATTGAGAAAAATGTGGTGCACTGGAGTGCTGCCACGAGATGGGGTAAACTCTGGATGATAACAAAGAAATAAACAAGTCAATTGGATGGAGAAAGCTCATGGTAAAACATTGAGAAGAAAGAGAAACTATAGCTAAAGGAAAATATATTCACAAGTTCTAATAAGAGTTCTGCATTCTTCATAAAAGTGGTTTGATAAAAATGCTAATGCTGCTGATTAGGTTATTATTTACATGACAACTTAACTTTCATATTATAAATTATGAACTTTCATCCATGAAAATTTTGTGTTTCCTTCCAATTTTTTCCTCCATAAACTATTAACTATGACATGTTTCATCTCCTATTCATTGATAAGCACATAATCTGATAATCATGCCAAGTAAACAGAATAAGAAACTCTAGTAAAAAAACTGCTAAAGGAAAAGGCATTGCAGGGCATCCTTACCACCCTTTACACTATAGAAATCATCGTCACAGTCTGAGTCTAAGCAGCCCTTTGAATCAAAAAATGATTCCTCTTTGCCATCTGTACAGGATAAAAATCCCAAGTTCAAAAATTTGTGATAGAAAACTGAGATATGAATATTACCAAAAATATAGGGATAATAATAAACTGTGTATGACATAAGAAGGGCTAACTTGGATTTAATTAAATGAACTAATGAAGTAATAAAAAAAGATAATTCATAGTGACCAATAAAATGATAAGCTGGCTTCTTGATTCTGAAATGTTACAAGAGGGGTAATGAACAAACACTTATTCCTCATCACTTCATTTACTGACAAGTATTTCATAGGGTCAATGTAGTCCTTTATGTCCCTTTGTTGGAAGGGGGAGTGTATGACAGCATGAATTCAACTACTTGTTATTAGGTAACTAACATGTTAATGTTGATAGAACTTTCAACACAGACTCTGTAAACAAGCACATGAGCCAATTCAAGGCTGCATATGGGACTCATTTATTGCAGAAGCAGTTGAGTCTACTTTCTGTTCTAGTGTTTTAAGAAGACCCTACTCAACATAAAACAACATATAGTAGTCCAAGAGCCATAATTGTTAAAAACAGGTCAGAAAAGGCAGATTACATTGTTTGAACATTTCCTACATTTTTCAATAATTAGAGTTACAAAGGACTAACACACAAACAATATTATCTTTATCTTTGTTATTAAATAGCAATTTTTCCTTCATCCAATTTCAAGATATTACTAGTTCTACAATTCTTCCTCAATAGTATTAGCATGACCAGCTGCTTCTTGTGATCCATAACTTGAAATTGACTGCAAAAATGCATAAAAATATTTAGAGTGAATATTTATTCACAGATAGATGTACAGCCATCAGAGTGGTGCTAAACTACAGGTCCCCAATAGGATAAAATCTTCAAAAGGCAGGGACTATGATCACTTATAAGCATTACCAGAATATCATAAATAACAGTTAATTCAAATTATACAATAACTATCATAAAAGCCTCCATCACATGAACCTAAAATCATAAGTAGCAATCAAAGCATATCATGAATTCATCCAACACTTTGTCACTGAAATGACCTATTCTACTCTGTGTTTATCTAAACTTTCATGCAACCCCCAACAACTAGCACAAAGAGAGAAAGTCCTCAATTTTAATAAAACAGGATCGTCAAGGACACTGATGGCTTTTTGTCATATTTTAAAGCAAATCATTTGTATAATTGCTAATGGATTCCTTGCTTAAAAACAACTCTACCAGCAAATTCATTTACAAAAAATAACCATAAAGTCACTTATGAAGAAAAAAATATATGGAAGTAAGGAGCAAGCATTTCCTACTCCTAATAAAATAAAACAAACAACTTAACAACAAAGTAATCATCGTTAAGGCTTAAATTGCTGATTTCTACCACCACAGAAATAGCTTTTTATTCAGAAAAATATCCTACCCCCACAGAGACCAAATAAAGGTAAAAAGATTCGATAGACTGCCTAAAATCCATCGTAGTCATCATAAGCATATGCAACAAAAAAGCATCATGCAACTGAAGAGGTAAACACAGCATATTTGCAGACATAGGTTCTGTTAAAAACAGTAGAAATATACTGTGCTATGAAAAACCAGAATAATTTTCTACCAACAATTTGTTTATCACAAAAAACAATGATCATACGAAAGTACAACAGATATTTAATACTAGTATATAAATCATATCAGATCGAGCTAACACCAACGTAACCATTATAAACAATTGTAATTCAGAGAACAAAAAAAAAAAGACTGCAACTATGAAAAAAAAAATATCAATCAAAATACCATTTTTAATATGATGGTTAATTCCATAGCCAGCCAAAAAAATCAAAATTTGTAAGAATACCTCAAAGTTACACGCCAAAACCTCTAATACAATAAAAATAATTTTTATATAAAATAAAGAAACCCCAGATAAAAAAAAAAAAAAAAAAAAAAGTTTCAGTTCTGATAATTTGCATCAATAAAACATCATCTTTTAAATAAAAAAAATCTTTATATGATTATGATACATGAAAAACAAAAAAACTTTTTATGATGATGATGATTGATGAAAATAGAAAGTTTTGAAGAAAGGAAGAACCCAGAGGGACCCTACCATTATCCCCAGAGTCTGTGACCGAGAAGGTGGTGATTGACCGAGAGGGTGACCACTGCTGAGCCTTAAACGCAGCATCATCATCAACCACCACAAAGTTTCCGTTTTTGGCTTTGTCTCTGTCTTTGAAGGGTGATGGAGGAATCACAAGACTTTCAGTTTTGGACTCAAAAGAGAGCCTTAGATGCTTCATGTTTGTTTGCTCGTTTCGGTGGACAGAAGAACACAAACCCATTTCACTGTTCAAGAGGAAGAAACACCAGCTTGCAGCATATAATAAGAAGAGTTCATGGTGTGTGAGAGAGAGAAGAGTGGAGTGGAAGTGAGAGAGAGAGAGAAAAGAGGGGTGAAGAATGAGCAAAGTGGGAGTGGAGAGAGAAGAAGAGAATGAAATGAAGGAGCTTTGTTTTGGCGTTATGGCAAAGGGTGGGAAAAAGAAGAAGAAAAATGCGTTGGTAAGAAAAGAAAAGTAAAGCGCCCAATGGAATGGAGAAGAAAAGATGGATGAAAGTAAGAGGTGATTGACCTTCAAAGGAAAGGGGGTTGCAGCACAAAAAATATGCCATGCCAACTATGCATTTGCATTAATATTATTCTCATAAGCAAACTACCAAATTCGCCCCTTCAAAATTTAATCAATTTTCAAAAAAAAAAAAAATTGCTCTTTTTCAAAGAAGACAAATATTAATTAGTGTTTTTAAGATATTGGTCAAGAAATTAAATAAGAATTTTTTTATTAAAATCAGTAAAATTATATTTCATATGACTTTTATGTTTTCCTATAATTTTTATAATAAATATTTTTCTTTTAATTTTTTAACTAATATTATAAGGAACACTTGTTAGCAACACCATTTAAGAAAATCATATATGTAAACATTTTAGTATGTTCATCCTTGCACTAAAATTTCTTAAGTATGAAAGTATAGAATAAATCGTTTTGATTTTATTTTTAAAAGATTTTAACAAATATAGCTAATTTATGTTTACGAAAAGTTATTTTGAATATTCTTTAGAAATTAAAATAAACTTCTAACTTAT
>PYAF01002614.1:42783-54429 GCA_007407185.1 Glycine tomentella
TAACTCAAAACTATTGCGTTCACTCTTAACTTCATGAAATGGTCAAATCGACCCAATATACTTTTTATCATATATATATTTTATAATAAGAGTTTTACTTGACTTGCTTGGCATAATTAAACTTTTTACACTTAACATAATCTTTACCTTATACATTAACGCTAAAACTCAGCACTTTAATTGTTAGGGTTGTTATATTACTCGACATTTCATTGAAACACTTTAGAAAAGTAGCCACACTATTGGTACGATATACATATACAGGGATATAATAACTTAAAAAGTAGTAGGTGACAGCTGTTGCACAGCGTTTCCTATTTACATTTTTGTCTAGTCCTTTCGATCCAACGAACATAATTTTGTTCGTACATATAAATTAAATTTACATTCCCATACCCTAAACTCATATGTTGTGTACTGAACACTCGGCAGTATTTCAATAACTGACGAACCAAAATACATGGTTGTTGCTGGAATTAGGAAACTCAATCACAAAATCCACTTGTGGTTTCAAATTGTTTTCTGTAACAAATGATTTCCATCCGACACTAATTTTAGCATGTTTGCGCGAATGGTTGAACGTAATTTTGCATGTTTTGCTCTTGTGGAAAACAATTTCGGTGAATCCTCCATCATGCAAAAAGTCGTACATGTCACTTGGCAGATCTTGCAACACACGTCGTGGATGGTTAGAATTTGATATTTTACATGCAATTCATTAAAAAAATCGCATATGGAAAACTATGTCGTATATAAAAGGTTACCAAGGCAGTGGAAGTCACGTTGTGATTGTTTAACAGTAGGCGGAAAATGACCGAGTTAGGGTTGGATTTGTAAAGAGAGTGCCAAGGTGGAAATGAATGTGGCTATGAACTACTTTTGAAAACAGTTATTAAAAACAGAGATTCGCCATAGAATGTTAATGCAATGTGATAAACTTATTGCGTTGCTTACAAGGCCCAATAACGCCACATGTGGAAAAAAAGTGGTCAACATAATTGTCATAAATGAAGGAAGTGAACATAACGGTTCAGTCATTATGGGTTAAAGAATTTTGATATTATAGGTAAGTATTTAATTATGTACAATAATATTTGTATTTATGATATTAGTGATAAAATAATTAAAATAAATTAATTATCCAACAAGAAATTCTCAAACTTTTTCTAATAAATATATTAATTAGTACTGTTATTTACAAATTATTTTGATATGATGAAAATTTAAAACTAAATTATATATTTAATAAATATATTAATCAGTACTGTTATTTACAAAATATTCTCAAACTGAATAATTTGCGTGTCTTTACAGATGTGACTAGACAATAGACATGCATTTATTATATATACATAAATGACGAAACTAAACCGGAATCCATAAACCCCAAGTCTATAACCCAGGCCCTAAACCTAAACCGGAATCTATAGTTACTTCCGCTACTCGTTTGAACCAAATTCCAACTTTGTGCGAATTGAAGCCACCACCCCTCAAGAATCTATCTTTTTTGTATTGGAAGTGTCAAAGACATGGTATTTGTCACATTTAGTCCAAATTAAATCACATATTTCATAACCTAACGACATCTGTCACACCAAGTACTCGTGGTTTGGTGACATCAGACCATGTATTGCAGGGGGCACTTCCACAGGTTCACCTCTCGTATTCCATTTGTGTATGAATTTTTTCAGTTTACGAGCCCAATTTTCTTGGGCTTTACCTGAACAGTATAATGATGCACACCTTTAAGTTTTCCAGCCCTATGAGTTATTTGTTGATGTCGTCCGAATTGCCTCATGCATCAATCAGGCGGTGAATACTCAGCAATGTGAAAACAAATGATAGGTCTCCTAGCCATCCACAACGGGTTGGCTAAAAAGTTAGCTGGGCCGGGTTGGCTCACTTTAGTGGTTGGTTAGTTTTTTGGCAACCCGGTTCAACCCACCCAGGGTTGGTGGATTATCCAGGTTGGCCGTTAGCTGGCCTGTGAGCCGCCTCGCGTGGTGGGTCACTTTAAATCATTTTTAAAAAAATAAAAAAAAACATTATAAAATAACATAATAAGTGTACAAAATTGTCAACTAAACCAATTTAAGTAAATTTCAGTATTACAAACTGCAATCAAACTTAACCTCAAACTTAACCACCAGCCAAACCGACTCACCGGGATTCAACCCGGGTGGGTTGCGTGTTAAGTGAGCCGGGTCCAAATGACCCGGGATGTTGGTGAGACAATTTATTTGTTACACAACCCACTAATTTTTATGTGGGCCAAAACAGATTGACCCACGGGTTGGATCCGTTTTCACAGCTCTAAGTATAACCCTAACCAATGGGTGGGTCAATAATTAAATATAACTATATAGATAATATTATTTGAGGAATATTGGCGTTGACTCGGAAAGAAAAATTGACCCCGATCGGGTTACTTGTATCCATTACAAATTTGAATTTTGTAACGACTTTTGTTACTTGTGGAATTTTTTATTTTTTAATTCAATTTGAGTTTACTCGATATTTTGATTAATTGATGAATATATTATGTGCCAAATTTTAATTTCTATGAAACATAGTAGTGGATAAAATATATTAGGGTCATATAAGGCTTTTAAGTTATATCATCCAATTTATTTATTTATGAAGAAAAACTGATATGTAATTGTTTCAATTGCCCTTTCCAAATTAAATAGTGCAAATCTTTATGACAAATTATATGGGAAACTATTCATGCAGTTTACAATTTCACTATTAACATTGAACTCAATTGTCATGTTCACATCATCAAAATGGAGTAATAACAGTATCAACTTTGACTCAAACACAATAGTTAAATGTACTACTGAAAAAATGTAGAAACACATAAAGGTAAATAACTAAATATTTACGATAATGCTGGTGTTTGTTATATTCATATGTTTTTTAAAATTTAATTATTATATTACTATTACTTAGATTACATTGAAATCACTCATGAAATTATAACTATGAATACCACCAATGTTCAAAACAAGCCCGTAAATGAGATTTTCAAAATGGTTGCAATATTACAAAGGATCGGGTTGGACTATAGTGGCGGACAAACACACAAAAAATTTAAAATTCAAATTATGTACGTTAATACTTGATGGGACATTTATTGTATCTATATAATGATTATGAAACACCATTGCAGTAGCACGTGACATAACATGCTTTTTCAGACTGAGAAGCCGTCGCATATGAACGGATAATTGACCCGCAAAAATGGATGACTAATGAACAACAACAGTAGAATGATTTAATTTGTAAAATTATATAAATAATAAAACAAATAAAATACCATAGACTGCCAAAATATACTAGAAAACATTAATCGAAAATGATATTATTATTATATACTACTATTATATTATTAGTATGATTATTATTGTTATTAATATTCTTATTATTATTATCGGCGAACAGGTATGGAATAAGTTACATAGTTTCAGAAGTGTGGTGACTGATATGAGAATGGCGGACTCCACTGTGTTGGTAACGGATGGTTTTTCGGCGGTTAGCCCTACGGTAGTAGACAAAAATTTATGTCATTTATAACATGTTGATACCAATGCTCTCCCATTGCACGAACCAAGGTAAGCACTGCATGTCTTGTTGAGGTTGCATTGTATGCTAAATTTATGGTCTGCGATGTCATGCACGATGATATTACTCATATTTAACTTTCTTGACACACAGCTCTTGTGAAGTAGATGATGTGGTTAATGTGGGGGGAGCAGCTATTGTTGATTATGTGATTGATGACAACGTACAATTTAAGTTGTTTACGCTCATTTAGTAATGCATATCATGAACCTTTGTATAAGATTCTGTCAAATTTTGTATGTAGAAACTACAAATCAACGATGATAAAGTTGTTTTACAACATTTAAACACTAAGATAGACAAACTCAGTCACAGGTTGGAGGTAAATACTCTGCAAAATGCTCACTTTTTTCAATACATGGTACTATTTTGCAACTACAGGTGATATGGTGCTTATACATATTTGTCATACTTATAGACTATGGATGCACGTGGACATAGGATGGAAACACACTATCAACACCTTTGTCATCAGTATGAACAGATGACTTTGTTGTTGGAATCATCAACAAAAAAGGACACTATGCAACAGAGGAACTTGCGTCCTGACAGTAGAGTGGTTGGCAGCAATAAGGGAGGTACTATTACAAGAGTTTGTAGTTGTCGTCACTTTTGAAATCTGATCCAGCAACTATCCTTACTGGGAACGTTCAACGTATCCCTCAGATGTCTAGTGTCATGCTTGATGTATCATCCGATGAGGATGAAATGGAGGGTGGCAATGGCAATGTTAGTATAGATAACACAATCACAGAAGCACATTCGCTAAACGTGGAGCGTAATTTGTGTAAGTCAAGGTTGAACATGAAGACCTCATTCGGGATGTCTCCAATTCAAAACAAGTCTATATTTGGACCACCAAGGCTTACAAATGTATATGTACAATATTGCATTTTGTTACACATTTGTCCACAATTACATAACCGTTAAAACTTGTATACTTTTAATACTGCTTATTTTGTCATTGGTGTAGGAAAAAACCCCCGCATCATCAACCAACCTTGCTGACGCGAAATGTAAATATTCACCATCGATGTCACCTCAGCCACCGAAGGTCATTAAGGCTGATAAGCGTTTTGGGTTGACCATCGACAAGCGTAAGAGGTTTCAAATAGGTGCTTCGAACAACATGATAACAAAGATTAAAGATGAAACATATGGTAGTATTAGCAATAAAAAGAAATCAGTTGGCCATTTGGATAAACCCAGGGAAAACGCCAAGGGGACGTTACTTACAATAGCGGTGCCAATAACTACACTATGCCATTAGTGAGTGCATATATATATATATATATATATGTTAATATCAAAACGACCATCTGAAAATTAACATCATTGTATGTATATTTTGTTAAATATGTTTTTTAATGGTGGTTGATGCAGCACATAAAAAGCAAATTTAGCCCAACAACGGATATGGGTCTAACCCAAGAGGAAGTCAAAATTTGTTGTTATCTGTGGCATCCGGATGCTGATCCTAAGTAAGTGATGGTATACGATAAATGTCTTAATGTCGTAATGAATGGATATAATTTTTGATTTTGTTGCAGTGAGATGATTCTAAAAATTGATGATACAAATGGAAAGAGATTTCAATTGCATGTGTCCTAGAAACAGTGCCACAGAGGAAGTACATTTGATATTTTATGAAGCAATGCCTTACATTTCATGATATTATTATATTGCATGTTTTGTATAAACCATATGACGTACTTAGTATGGCTTTGCCATTAGGTTATCAATTGGATGGCTACAAAGGCAACTTGGTTGCAGAAGCATGTTAGCCATCAAACAGTGTGGAGTCTTCCTCCACAATTTGCAGTAAGGCCATTGTGTCTTAAAATATTGTTATCAAAGTATGGGGTAAAAATTATTGGTTAATTATTTTTATATGCAAATAGAGGGATGTCAATGAAGGTGCAACAATTAGTGATCTTGTCGACGCATACTGTAAAGCTTGGATGGAGCCTTATGAAGAACTTCAATATGTTAGTGTGAAATGATTATGACCTCTAATATTATTATTGTTAGTTGCCAAAAAATAAGGATGACGAGAACATAACTTATGGCTTTGTTGTCAGATATACCTGCCAGTGCAAGACCTACATTGTGACCATTGGCATCTTGGCGTGATGTCCATTAATGACAAAACCATCTACTACTTTGATTCTTTCATGGATCTTCATGTCGTCGACAGTAGGACAGAAGTGTTGAGGAACGTGGTATGGGTTGTAATACTTTTTGATTGCCAATATTTTAACATCATCTGTAGTTTAAAAACAACTTACTTATTTGGAATGTAGTGTGAAGTTATAGCCCAGATTGTGGACACCGACACCTACCCTATTAATTATTTGAAAACTGCATTTCATGAAGCAAGTTGGGAATTGAAAGAGGTTAAGGGGATTCCTAATTATGGTCATAGGTAAATACGTTAAACACGTCTTTCACTAAACCAATCACATTTGTGCAATGTAATGTCCTTAAATTATTGTATTTGGTGTTATGATTTTCAGCAACAACTCTGGCATATGGGTAATGAAATGGATGGATATGGAGTACTGCTTCACGCCCTATGTTGTAGGCCTGGTCAGCCAGTGACATTAATCACCTTTATTTTATATGACATCTTTGATATGGAATGTTTGCAAATATAAATTTGGTTTAATTTTTTGACCACCAGGTCAATGAAAGGGTTGTTCGCATGAAATTGGCTATTGAATTGGTATCATCTGTACACAATGAATTGTGGAAGGAAATACAAAAAAGGGTTGAAGTCTTCTGGAAGACGGTTGCTTACCAACTTGTAGTAATTTGAATGGATTGTGTCTATGTTTTGTTATATAAGTAGCATTGCATTTCCACTTTATGCTGTTTTGTGTTATGGTAGACCCTAATTCCATCATGTGGATATTATGGTAGACCATAACATTTTTGAAAACCTTCATGTTATGGTCATTTATATTTTTTGGTATTTAATGGTTATGGAAAACTATGTGTGGACTGGCTATTAAGTGGTTATATTGTATGGTATTTTTTAGTATTTAATGGTTATATTTTTTGGTTTATGATAAACGTATATAGTATTACTTGATGAATGGAGGGTCCATGATGTCAAACTTACGTGGAAAAATTGATTATATACTGAACTGCTAATGAATTTAATACTTCCCATTTCGTTTACATTAATCATTATTTTCATTAAAAAATTTATAATAAATACCAAAAAAAACATTTATGAACATCAGCAACAGCTAACACACATTAAACATTAACATAAGTCTTTTATTAAAATACATTTATCTTTCAATAAAATTTCTAAACATTACAGTTTATTAAATTTTTTTCATAAAGTTGTCATGGCCTTTAGTATGAACAATTATGAGCATCTTAATTTTTTAAAACTGCACAATTAACACGTCCATACTTAAAGATTTCGAATTTTATGTTACATTACTTAATGGTCATATACTAGTTCAAGGGCAAAAAAATTAATCAATTCAGTAGGAAATTACAAATTTTAATTCAAATTGGCAAATTTAAAATTTTTAGTTAATATATTTTTAAAAATATGCAATTTTAAAAAGCATGTAACATTGTTTAAAAAATTAAAAATTGAATAATTAAACGGAAAGAAATAGCAAAATTTTTGTTTTCAAATTTTACGGATAAACCTTAAAAGTCGTAAGCAAGGTCACGACTTTAAAGTCGTGGGAGGGGTGTGGATTTAAAATAGCGAAGGTGTGGATAGAAAACAAAAACAAAACACGACTTTAAAGGCGTAAATATATATAGGACTTTAAAGTCGTATATACATTTACGACTTTTAAAGTTAAAGGAAATAAAATATAGCAATTATTAATTAAAGTGATATATTTATTAAATGATTTAACCATTAAAAAAATTTCAATTCTTAAGTTTTCTTTAATGTTTCTAGTTTTGGTATATGTTTTTAATTGTTAAGTTTTTTTATTTTTGTTTTAATTAATGGTTAACATTTAAAATTTTTTAGTATTGTATAAAAATATAATTCTTAAGTTTTTTATTTTTTTATTTAATGGTTAATATTTTAAAAAAAACACTTCAACATTTTAATCGTAAACGATACTATAAATTTTTAAAGATTAACCATTAAATAAAACAATTTAAGAATTAAAAACATATACCAAAATTACAAATATTAAACAAAACTTCAAAATTTATTTTTAAAATAATTAAATTATAATTTTATTTATGAAACTTAAAAATTAAGATACGAAAATTATTAAAATATTAAACAAAACTTTAATAATTAATTATTAAATAGGTAAATAAATATTTTATACAATTTTTTAAAAAAAACTTAAGAATTTAAAAAAACATAAGGAAAAACAAAGTGGAAATGTGGAAGTCGTAAAAATGTTAACGACTTCAAACAGTAACAATAATAAAAAATAATAAAAAAATCTTTTTCAAATGAAAGTTTAATTGGAAAAAAATATTGTACATATATATTTATGACTTTGAAGTAGTAAATATTGACGTTCTGGAAAAAAATCTTTTTACAAATTTTAAGTCATAAATTTAAAAAAAAAACCTCAGTTTGAAAAAAAAATGATTACAGTACCCTCCCTTTTTAGTAATTAATTTGAAAACTATCCTAAATGGTAATTATAAAAAAATACCCTTAATAACATAACAAACCCGAAGTCAGTAATTTCAAATAATTGTTCCCCCAAATATAAAACTAAGTATAATATTTAATTTAATAAACTGAAGTCGTTTCCAAGTTTAAAAAATGTACCAAAGAATTAAACTTATAAAGTAAAATTGACGTCAAATATCCTACTTAAGATTTGTGGGCTTAAGTGTAATGATTACATCTGAACTTCAATTTTCATATATATATATATATATATATACATATATATATATATATATATATACTTTATTATAATGTGATATGCCATATGGCGCCAAATTAATCCAATCCCAGGTCACACATCCATCGAAAGTCATATCTTGACGGTACGGGTCAAAATAATTAACAAATGGGAACCACACTTTCAAAAAAAAATAATCCATTCCCAAAACAGTAGTGGCCTTAACTGTAATCATGACTATTGAAGTTCAATTTTCATATATAGAATATTATAAGAAAATATGGACATATGCAAAAAAAATAAATGAACACAGTAAACAAAGACGTCCATCTCAAGTCAGTTTATTTTAGGGACAACTGAACAAATTTTTTTAAAAGTGGCAACCATTGATTTAGTACATATCGAATCCCCATGTGGCCAAATGCAACTTTATTGGTTCCCCATGCGCCCATGGTCAGTACACAAATGCACGAATGGTGCAGCCTAAATTGCTTCACTTAAGTCGAGGATACACAACCCTTTTCAAGGATTACAACGACAAATATTGATCTACAATCCTGTACACATAACTTCATTTAGGCTAACCAACCTTTCTGCTAACAACAAGCAACATGGATAAAGGTGGAAACGCTACAAGAAGCTGCCATGCAGAGCCATATTCAATTGGTACGACTGGGTAAGATTACGGGCAATGACTATCAATTGTTAATTCAGCCATTGGTAAACTATGAAACTTAGCATTTGATTTTTTTTTTGAATGTGATACACAGTGGTCGTGAAGAGACAGTGATGGACATACAAGCGGATGGTAACATTGTGATAAAACCCTCATCTGTGAGTATTTATATTGTAAAGCTTCATCTTCTGTGAGATGACAATTATAAGATTTTGATCCTAAACCTTATATGGGTTCATTAACGTGTGTAGGCTTGCCTCAAAGCCAATACTGCAAAATGCTTAATGTGTCCAGACACACCCCTAGCAACTCAGAAAACAGTGACAAATATGCTCAAAACCATTGAGGTTCTTTCATTTCCTTGAACTTTGTGGTTTGTTAATAATATAATGCTTGCGAAAAATGTTAACGTATCATGGTCATGTAAAAACTTTTGTTATCACTTTGATCAGGATCTACAGGCTGAGGTTCTGAAGCTAAAAAAACTTCAGACTAAAGTGCATAAATTAGACGAAAGCAACACTGCACTACTGAAGTTCATGATGCGATTTGTGATAAACAATTTACGCTCATGGAGCACAACAATGTATGACAAGTATAATTCCACAGCAGACGATTTTGTCACTCCAAACGTGGGTTCGGCAAACCGAGACAAAACTAGCACGTGTACGACTAACAAAAGATCAAATGTGGTTTCTACTAATGACCATGGGGTACGTTATACTCGTAAATTCTACTACTGTAATTGTTTTTGATTGACAAACTAATAAGCGATAAATGTTTGCAAATGATTCATATAGGAAGTTGTAATGGGTGAAATGAGTATGTGTGACATTCAGAAAATGGGGAACTTGAGAAGGAAACTTTCATTCCATTCCCCTTTAACTGAAACCAACGAAAAAAGTGCAAACCAACACTGTTTGTCTACTATGGGACAAACCAGCAACGAAACACTTAAAAGGAAGTCACCAATGGAGGCAATGGACAACAAGAGGGATTGGATTCGGTCAGAGGCAGCACTAAAATACGTTGAATACGTCCCAGGGGTTAGTACATAACAGGATTGTGGTGTGCGTATGATAATTTTAATGTTGCTGGAAAACCTGAAAACTTAATTGTGTTCTTTATTAGGATATCATGTCTGTTTTTTATCCCACAAAGGACATGCAGTTGACAAAAGATGAAATTCGTGTGTGTGCATATGTCTTTAACGCGTCAATGGATAAATAGTAAGCTAAATTGTCCTTCTAAGCTATTAGCTTGTGTTATTGACACAGTAAAAAAAATTTACGCTATCTACACGATAATGTGGTATGTTTATGTAAGGGGCAAACTTTTTGTTCGTAACCATTTTATTGACATGCCAAACCCATAATTGACACACTCTTTTGTTTGTTCATAATGTTTATTTACAGTGATATCCTCGTAGTTATAGGCAATGAGATTTTATGGAGGCTTGATTTTCATAGTCTATCTCCATTGAAGCCAATAAGACCCTCCGTATGTAGTATGTGACCAACCATTATTTTGGTTTTACACTTTCAATGTAGACAATGCCTGATAAAAGCTGACATCATGATGCTTTTCAAACAGATAGTTCATTTTATGTCCTTGGTCATTACCAAAAAGTAGTCATCAAAAACAAACGGAACAGTCTGGTGCATGAGTCCATTTTTTGCAGTATATTAAGCTAAACCTTTCTACTTAATTCCAATAAATTATGTTAACGTACAATTTGTGTCTCCTAACCATTGACATTAACAGAAGGACATCTTGGATGGAAAGACCATGTGCCAATTATTGGTTAAGTATGCTGAGCAATGGATGCCCGTATATGACGAACTATCACTGGTATTGGCCTAGAACTGCTTTATTAATTACAGCATGAAGGTATTTTCGCCCTTTCATGTAAGTCCATTATGTTGTTGTAGATTTATGTCCCATTGGTGGACGTCGAAAACCAATTTTCTTTGATGGTCATATATATAAATACACACAAGGTATACCATCTCCATTCCAACTTAAAGGAAGATGAATATCAACAAACAAAGGCCAACATGCATGTCGTTGTAAGCTAAATAAGCATTATTTACTTTACATTTTGGTTAAATGTGCTTTTTGATTGACATAATAATTTATTTTTAATTAAAACATTAATTTCGTCCTATAGTGTCAAGCCTTATCTACAATAATGGGAATTATGTACCCTGACAAAGTCTCCTTCAAGACTACACCAAATATTCACGAATGGGAAGTTCATGACCTGACTGGGATACCATGTCATGCAAAAGAGTACGTGGACAAATTTGTTGTGGTAATGTTTCGGTTAACAAAATACAATATCAATAAATAAGTAATAAGTTATAAATTGCAGTGACAACTCTGCAACATGGGTCATGCATTGGATGATGATGGAAGATGCTCTAAATTTTAATAATATCACCGCAGAGGTTAATACAACAATAATTTGGTTCCTAATTTATT
>PYAF01002615.1:4642-108004 GCA_007407185.1 Glycine tomentella
TATATATATATATTAAATAGTAAGTATTTTATGAATTTATAATTATAATAATCATTTTTTGATTCATGTGTTATTTATGTGAAGTATTTATTATTTTGTTGATGCTTAATTTTTGTCAAAAACCTAACTAATCTAATCTTTTCTCCTGATTATATTTACTTTTCATTCACAATGATTTTAATAATCGCTTAATATGACTATAAGACAATTTTATATTTAGAGTTGGTTAAAACATAAATAAAGCAAACTTCAAAATTTTGTAAATGACTAAATAAATGTTTTACATATTAAGTAGGTTTGCTTGATTTAAAATATTATGTATGATTGAACTAATTAATAATTCATAAGCTAAAATGTTAAGCTATAAAATTACTACTTGTAATACGCAGTTAAGTTTTCCTCTTGACATATATTTCTTTATATTATTGTATAGTAAAATTTTGCATAAAATATATAACCCATGTGTAGTTGGAAATTCATGAATAAAATTGAGTGAACTTCGATATGAATTTTGACCTAAAACTTTGAGACTATTTCTAATTTTTAAAAGTTCAAAATATTACAATGTAAATTGGATATTAGTTTTTCTTAAAAATAATATCAATATAAAAGTAATTTTATAACCAAACTTATATAGACAACATATTTAATATTTAAATCTATGTTGGTATTTAGAAAAGGAAAATTAATCTCAAATTCTGTTATGAAAAAAAGTTAACTTTATTTTTTTAGAGGAAAAAGTTAACTTTATTAAACAAATTATCAGTAGGTGTCCTGAAACTTATGTATGAATTAAAACATAAAAAATATAAATCTAAAATAAAAATTAGTTGCACATGAGTAATTAACAAAAATAAGGCTGTATTGAATTTTTTTAAGTATAATATACCAGTGACTTGATATGTTGCTTATATTATAAAACTGAATACTTATTTTCAAACCAGAAGACTTTTAGGATTATTTTTTTTAAATGGTATGTATTGCTCTCGTTGTAAATATTAAACACACCCCCACTTATTTAATGCTTATTATGAGAAAGTTTTTTTAATTATCATTAAATTTTAATTATATTTAATGTTGAGTTTATATAATAATCTTTCTCTTTTATTAAGGGAAAATTAAATACGAAATTTTAACATAACTTTACCAAATTTAAATTTAACATTATTTTCTCGTGATTTCTGATGCATATAATTTTTATATTATATTTTTTTATCTTAACATTGTTAATCTTGCTTAAATATATCTTTTCAAATTTGAATTTTTATTTTGATCTTCAAAGTTTCATATCATCGTATACCTTATCAAATTAATAAACTAAGAGGGTGTGTTTTAATTTGAATATTTTGTTAATTATCAATAATGAAGACATTTTTAATTATAATTTTTTCAATATAATAATATTATAAATATTTAAGAATAATGATATTTAATTTCTTATATAAATCCATTTAAATTTGATAAAATTTTAAAAACTATTTGCATAATATAAATATAAAAAACTAGTTAATTTCAGTAATATAGATTGTATTGGTATTTTCTCCCTCGCTTTGTTTATTTTTGTGGTTGTTGTTGTATTCAAACAATAATACTAGTATAAATGTATAATAGTACAAAGTAGTTACTGATTTTTAGCGGCATAAAAAGTCGATAGTGGGCCTGATTTGTAGGAATAGAACAACACTTAAAGGCGCACCAGTTTTTATTTTTTATTTTTTATTTTTTCTGTGGGCTACCATTATTATCCCACGCCACACCAGAGAAAGACAATGTACAGGTGGCAGATTTTTCTGACGTCCACAAAATTATAAGAAGAAAAAAAAAAGACAAAAAGAGAAAACTAAATGTGAAAATGGAGATGAAGGTTCCAGTTCCCAACCCAACACTTATTTTTGTTGTTGTTATACAACTAACAAAATTAAATTTAAATATAAAATTTAATGCAAATTATTTAAATTTGTCACCATTAGATAATTTTTTTTATACCAAGGTAGAAATTCCTCTCTCTATCCCCAAAGTTATTTTATCCTTTCACTCAACCAGGAAAAAAAAATAGAAACAGAAAGAAAGCTAATTCGGTTCCTAACTCGAGTTACAACGCCGTGTATGTTAAAAAAAATGGTTAGAATTACTGCATTAGAACGCCGTGTTTCAACTTTTTGTGAAAAACTCGGCGTGGGTATATGGGTTTTCGCGGAAGGCTCACACTTATGTGTTTTTTAGAAGAATTTTAAAAATTTGTATATTATTTAAAAAATAATTATTCCTGTAGAAAAAGTGAAAAACACTAAAAATTATTATTAAATCTCTTAAAATAAAATTTATTATTAAAAAAATAAATAAAAGAGATCTTAAAAAGTCTTTATCCCTAAAAATGATGTAAAATCTCAATTTTAAATCTATCAAACTAAAATTAAAATTCACACTAAATGCACTCCCAATAAATTCGAAACGCAAATGCACCTTCTCTTGCTGGCTAGCTTTCTGATCTGTTTTATCTCCTTCTCTCTCTCCACTCCCAATCCAAAATTCTCAATCCCAGCGAGTGCTTTCTTTCTGTAACTAACTTCTTCCCTCGTTAACCCTAATCATCAACTCAAGCAGTGAATGAATCTGTGGACGGACGATAACTCCTCGGTGATGGAGGCCTTCATGTCGTCCTCCGATCTCTCCTCCATCTGGCCCCCGCCGGCGCCGCCGCAATCCTCGGCGGTCTTCAATCAGGACACTCTCCAGCACCGCCTGCAGGCCTTGATCGAAGGCGCCAGAGAGACCTGGACCTACGCCATCTTCTGGCAGTCCTCTTATGACTATTCTGGCTCCACTCTCCTCGGTTGGGGCGACGGTTACTACAAAGGCGACGACGACAAAGCCAAGGCGAAGGCGAAGGCGAAGGCCACCTCCGCCGCCGAGCAGGACCACCGCAAAAAAGTCCTCCGCGAACTCAACTCCCTGATCTCCGGCTCCTCATCCGCCGCCTCCGACGACGTCGACGAGGAGGTCACCGACACTGAGTGGTTCTTCCTGGTCTCCATGACGCAGTCCTTCGTCAACGGCGGAGGACTGCCCGGACAGGCCTTCTTCAACTCCGCTCCGGTGTGGGTCACCGGGGGCGACCGTCTCTCTGCCTCGGCCTGCGAGAGGGCGAGGCAGGGACACGTGTTCGGGCTGCAAACCTTGGTTTGCATACCGTCCGCCAACGGCGTCGTTGAGCTGGGGTCCACCGAGTTAATTTTCCAGAACCCGGATCTGACGAACAAGGTGAAGGTTCTGTTCAATTTCAGCAACAACAACTTCGACATGGGTTCTTCTTGGCCCGCCACCAGCGCCGATCAGGGCGAAAACGACCCTTCCTCGCTCTGGCTCAACGATCCCGAAGTTAGGGATTCCATTAACACTGTTGCTGTTTCCCCTTCGGTTTCGGTTCCCGCACAGACTCAGGGGATATCGATTTCCAAGACCGTGCAGTTGGAAAGTTCTATTCAAACCCCTGGTTCCAGTACCTTAACCGAAACCCCTAGTTCTATTCACGCGATTCCGCAGAACCAGAGCGTCTTCTCCAGAGAATTGAACTTTTCTGAGTATGGTTTCGACCCAAAGACTGGGAACAATCAGAATCACCATTCTCTGAAGCCGGAATCCGGCGAGATTCTCAGCTTCGGCGAGAGCAAGAGAATCCCCTACGGCGGCGTCAATGGAAATTCCAATTCCAATCCCCATTTTTTCTCCGGTCAGTCGCCGTTTGTTGCTGCTGCGGACGAGAACAATAACAACAACATCAACAACAATGGGAAGACAAAGTCGCCGAATTCGCGCGGTAGCAACGACGACGGAATGCTTTCCTTCACCTCCGGCGTGATTCTTCCGGCCTCGAATTTGAAGTCCGGTGGCGGCGGCGATTCCGACCACTCGGATCTGGAGGCTTCGGTGGTGAAGGACCCGGTGGTGGAGCCGGAGAAGCGGCCGCGGAAGAGAGGGCGGAAGCCGGCGAACGGAAGAGAGGAACCATTAAACCATGTTGAAGCAGAGAGACAGAGGAGGGAGAAGCTGAACCAGAGGTTCTACGCGCTTCGTGCTGTGGTTCCCAACGTGTCAAAGATGGACAAAGCGTCGCTCCTGGGCGACGCCATATCTTACATCACGGAGCTGAAGTCCAAGCTTCAGACCCTCGAATCAGATAAAGATGGAATACAGAAGCAGCTGGAAGCAGTGAAGAAGGAGCTCGAGAAAACAACCGAGAACGTTTCTTCTAATCACGCGGGTAACAGTAGTAGTTCTAACAACTACAACAACAGCAACAACAAGTTGTCGAATCAGAAGTTAATTGACGTGTTGGAGATGGACGTGAAGATACTTGGGTGGGACGCGATGATAAGGATCCATTGCAGCAAGAAGAACCACCCCGGGGCGAGGTTGTTGACGGCATTGATGGAGTTGGACTTGGACGTGCACCACGCCAACGTAAATTTGGTCAACGATATGACCATGCTACAAGCAACGGTGAAGATGGGAAGTAGGTTTTACACGCAGGAGCAGCTTCGTGCGGCGCTGGCGGCTAAGGTTGGGGATGTACGATGATGTTGGCTCTGCACTTTGCGGCAGAGTTTGAGATTATGTGTGTTTGTGTCGTGTTATTAGCTAGCTAGCTCTTTGTAAGTTGTGCTGCTTTGGGATATTTTAAGCCTTCCCGGTAGCTGTTTCTGTAACATTATAAGCTTTTTTTCTTTATTGGGTAGCTTAGTATTGAATTTTGAGGTAATCAAATTGGGAAGCTCCATGGAGTAGTAGAACTAGCTAGAGACACTTTTTCATCAAATCTGTAGGTGGAGTGGAGATATAGCAGCAGCTATAAGTGGAAATAGGGGTAATTTTATCTGTTTTAGATTGTGTATATATTATAATAATATCATAAATGTGAACAACATCATGCAAGGTCTCAATATTATTATTATGCTTCAGCTTATCAGTCACAGTGTGATTACTGCCATCCCAGTTATGCCAATCAAACCATGTTTTTGCTTCTGCAGCTGCTGCAATCCTTGTTTTCTTTTAGTAGTTGTTCAAATAAATTATAATGAAAGAATATCATTCTTTTAAAAATTTCTGGGTTATTTTTTGGTTGTAGCATGCACTATGCACCTATTGTTACACAACCATAAAAAGAGAACAATTTTTGAATCTTTGCTGATTGTGTTCTTTAGGTGTTCTGGCTCATTGGCTGTCTCAGTCTGGATCTATCATAGGAAAAGTATCATTTTTTGTGTGATTGAGTTGATAGCATGGTTGTCATCGGGGAACCAAAATTTCCATGCTGGTTTGAGTTGATGTTCCTTTTAGGCCATGTGAAAAAAATGCATTCCAACTGAAAATAGAAAATACGTCTTCCTTCTCTGTCTTTATGTTGATAATTCTTTTTGGGCGTCTACTACTTTGCTACATTTTCCTGTTAGATCTTCTGGCTTATTTTTTCCCATCTGGTAAGCCAGTTTCCTATTCAGGTATTCTGCTAACTACTGTTCTGACCCTACTACCAACTTTGACAATGAAAACGTCTTCCGACATGCATGGTAGTATTAAGGGTAAAAAACAGGGTATAGGATACTACTTTAGTCTAAAGTTGTCTGCGTACGATGCTACGGCATGCATGTGTTTGTGGAATCTGAATCACAGCTAATACACGGGAATAGCCAGCATTTCACCATTTGAAAGAGACCGAAAAGGGTGGCTCTTTCTCTTAAACTACACTGAAAACAACATGGAATTTGAAGCTGCTTTTGATGCGTTTACAAACTACTACTGCTATGTTAAACTTAAATTGTTATAAATGGAGTTTATAGCACTTAGGCTATGTACTTCACAAGCTACACAGCTGGGCATTTTGGCATTTTAGGAATCCTGGCATACAATATATATTTGAATAAAAACTATTTTAAAGTAAAGTCTACAAGTTATTATTATAACTAGTATTATAAATATGCTAAAACCTTTAACGTTGCATGATTTCTATAAAACAATTCATTGTTCCAATTCAGTTGTATGTGTTGTAATTATGGAACTCTCCACTTAAATAAAGAAATAATCTCATTACAAACTTGCTTACATAAGAAAAGGAAGATGAAATTGCCACTCATAGAGGCCTTTACCGTGTTAAATAATGCTCCTTACAGTTTTCCCCTTGTGGGTGTCCTTAACTGCCATGAACAATATAATCTTTCGGATTTGTTACCAAAAGTGATTAGTTCCTTCCTTTCCTCATCATATTGGGTATCAGCTGTGAAATCCACTTTCTCCTTTTGATGTCCTAGCAAAGGCAAAGGTGTTCAATGCTTTGCAGTGCTAACATAGTGCATGGCCACAATTATAGAAAGCAGGCGCAGGATGCATGGTACAACTCCATGTAGAGACGGAAGAAACTGAACAAAGGAACCGCTACATCTTAACGTCCACGATGAGAATTGTGTAGTTGGTATGAATGGGTGGAATAACAACTCAGCAAATGATGAGTTCATGTTTGTTCTCCCTTATAATTTTTTCTCTCCAAAATTTCCTATAGACACTTTTGATTCCATCATAGTTTTTTTACCTAACTTGAAAGTTTTAATTTAGAAGAGTATTAACAATCACTTTTTAACCTATATTTTTAGACACACTTTTCTTATAATTTATTAAAATTTATTGAAAATTATAGAATCATGTGAGTAAAATATATTAAATAAAAAACTGAGACTCATTAGATATTTATAGTTTTAATAAATATTAATAAATAATAAAAAATATATTTAAAAAAGTATATTATAAAGTATGATGTCTCTTTACTTTAAGACACTTTTTAGCCTTCTATCATCATGGAGCTAAATTCTCCACTTTTCAAGTGAAACAATGGAGTAAGAAAACTAACTGTATAATTTCCCCCATCACTGTGTTCCATCCATAGAAATTCAGCAATGAATTTCCGTATGAGTTGTGCTAGGCCGCCAAGAGAAAATAATGCCTAGAATATTGCAAAATTATGCTCATATTTTCATATATATTATATTTAAATTAAATTCAAAGAGTCATACCCGTATATAGAAGAACAGATATGCGACTAAGGAGCAGAGAGTGGCAAGTAGATAGCCGTAGCCATCGGTAGAAGAGTGGAAAGATAACCGATCCTTATCAATGTTCAGTATAATACATAGAAAAATACAAAAAACTTCTCAGCATTTGCTTGTAAATTAATTATTCTTTCAGGATTATAGATGAGTAAATGACATTGTCAAGCAACGCAAATCTTAGGCTGATGCAAAAGATTGCGTGCTCTGGAGAAATTAATATGATGAGATTGACGTGGATCATATTTAATTTTATGTGGGGTTCATTTAATAGTGAAGACGTTTTTGAATAATTAAAGTTAGTTGAACTGGTAGGAGCAGCTCAAGATGTTCATTATTAATTTATTATATAAATAAAGTGGTCACTAAATATAATATTAAAAATAGGAGAAAGCATGGTTAATAGATAAATAAGACCAAATATCACATAAACTAAGGTGCATAGTTTTTTCTTTGTACTTATCTCCTCTTTCAAATCGGAGGCCGTTGTAGAAAGGCAAATGTTGGATTACATCACCATGAAATCTTAACATATTAGTCTATTTAAAATTATCTTCCATATGAACGTTTTAAATAGGGTAATAAAACTATTTTAAATGGATCAATAGACTCCATTGCTAATCAAGTCCATCATGAGCTTATAAGCTAATGTAGCCATCACATTAGAAGTGGCTAAAACCATAAAATTATATTACATTCTATTATAAATATTAAAACTAGCTCAAGCCAACTTTGTCAAGCCTAGTAATGTCAGAGACAATATATATTATTAGCATTTCTCTTACTAAAAATCTTTAGTCTAACTTACTTAACTAGCATTTACAAAACTTAAAATATTTTTTTTTTTGAAAAACCTAAATTTATTTTTTGTTAAATATGTTAAATCAATCAAGCTTTTTAAATGAAGTAAGATCGATAACACCTGAATTTTGAATAAGACCATAAAATGCATACGAAATAATTTTTTAAACCAAACAATTAAAACACGTAACTTTTAGAGAAATTAAAACATAAAAGAACCTGTGTATTACATCACATCAAAGATACTTTTATATAATGAATGGTTGATTTAAAAAGAAACCGTTTACACGAATTGATTCTGTAGCACTTAATTAAATCTTTCCTTTAACGACAGCTCAAGAAAATCCACGTCAAGTTGGTTTTTTATAATTAGAATACTGGCATCCAATGAACCCAATGAAAAGTGATTAATACCTGTTCTAGTCTTCTTGATACAATTGAGTTATATTCATTTCATATCAAAATTAAGTATTAGGCACATGTTTCTGAATAATATGATGATTTTGGAGTTGGCTATAAAATAATTAAAATATTTATATTACTTTCCACGTCATGAAGCTCAATCTAGTACATAAAAACTCCAAAAGGGAAAATTCTAACATATAAAATGAGTAAAGAAAAATTAAGTAATTTAAATAATTGATATGGTTAATATTTGACATATTCATAATTTATAATGTATGAATATGTAATATCCATTATAATTTTTTTTATCAACAATTGAGGTGTTTATTTTACCTTCTAACATGAATAATTTGTTTTAGAGGAATCAGATCAATTTAATAATTTATCGAACTCTTATCTAATAGATTAGAAAATTTAAAATAGAAGATATTTAATTATGTTACCAAAACTTTCATGACTAACGATTTCAGGAACGTAATCGTTATTATACACATTTTAAAATAAACTTTAATTTTAAATATAAGATGTATTGTCAAATATTGAATTATTCTTGTAACGAAAAAAAATTGAATTATTCACAAAACATTTACTCAATAACCCATGTTTTTTTAAATAAAATTATTGACACCTATTTTTGCCGTTTAAATTTTGACCTGTAAGTTAAAAAAATAGTTATATAAGGAATGATTTTTAGTTTTCAATTTTTAAATTATTTCCAGTTATTTCTATTCCAACTTAAAAAATTTAGTGTCAGTACTATAATTTTTTCTTTGAAAAGTTTTCTTTATAAATGTGAGACTGTTCATTGAGATTGTGATGAAAGGATATAGAATGGGAGCAGAAAAAAAATGTTTTAAGTTTTTTTTTACAAACTTTGTAAGTTAAATTCAAATCATATCATGATTGAATTAAGCTAACAAAGTCTCAAATTTATTTTGTATTTAGAATTTATAGCTCAAATCCATTTCATTGAACAGGTTGTGTTAGGTTGATCAATGACTTAATGTTAACATCAAACTATAGTAAATCATATTCAAAAGTCTAAATGTTGGCTTGAGACTATAACAAATCATACTCACAAGTCCAAATTTAAATCAAGCTTTTGAAATAAGGACCAAGTTTTGAATGTACCATATTTTTGCTAACTAGTCCCATATTTAAAAGGTTCAAAATTTTTAGTTCAAGGCATACATTTTAGGTGAAAGATTTGGTTAGCCTGGTCATGGGTTATAGAAAGTTGCGCTAAAAATCCCAAATTTAATTTAGACTTCTAAAATAAAATCTAAGCATGGTGAAAATCTAATCTGTATGAATTGTTAAATAAGCGGGATGAAAATCTAATCCAAACATGGTAAAAATCCCAAATTTAATTTATCAAGATGTGCTCGAACTTAAAAACATAAGTTGTGTTAAAATAGATTTTATCTCTGAATTCATGTCTTTGCAAAAGGATAAACAATAGAGTTTGAGTTTAAAAGAGACGAATTTAAAATTCTAATACCTAATTTCATCCCGTTTGCTACCACACCTTTTTTACAATTTTAATTTACTCATATATTATAAAAATATATAACAAAGATATTAAAAATTAAAAATTAAAGAGTCAAAGTCAGGAAAAAAATTAAATAAAATTATAAATATTCTTTTATGTTAAATTTTAACTTGCCAACAAAATTTTTCAAGACAAAATCATAACAAATCATCGAACACCAAATTAGTCACTACATGAGAAACAATGATTCTAACTATACTACATGAAAACATATATATAACATGATGACCGTCTAAAGTAATAAATGCACGATTCAAATGTGTGTACAAGATAGTTTCTTTTTCTTCTCTTAATCAATCAATGTGGATATTGACGCATAATTCGAAGCACTAAACTTTTGTATATATGTGAGAACTTGTCTTGTCAAAACGCAACTTTATAAAAGGTGGCCGGAGAGTTTTTCAATATATGAAAAAAAGAGTTAATAAATCCGATTACTTAGAGGGAAAGAAGGTGATTAGCAATGTGTAATTGAAGTTATCTCGTCTAGTTAGCAGAAGGATTATGCAAAAAGTCAATGATTGCGATAACCAATCATCAGGTTAATAACATTCGGAAAAAAAACATCAAAAGAAGATAACGTTAAAAGCATTCTGGGAAAAAAAAAAGAAAACAAGGTAATGTATTTTTACAAGAGAGTAAATATAAAATATATGGAATCAAAGAATAATCTTCGCTTGAGTTATTCTGATCAGCAATTCATACATGTTAAATTTCGATAATCCAAATATTAAATTTAAAAGTTTTATTAGTAGATTAAATTCATATTATTTATAATTCTTTAATATTTTACTGAATAATTTTAATTTTCTTTTAATATATTTTTTAGAATACAAATAAATGTTACTTATAATATTAGATAACTTAAGTATTCAATTTTATCTAAAATTTACTATATATGATCGTTGAAATAACATTCATATACTTAATTATTGAACAATTAAATTTTAATACAAAAAAAATTATTAAACAAAACAATTTTGCAAAAAGCTACTCTTCAAATAATTTTGGACAAAATATGATTAGTCTCTCATTTTCAAAGGGCAAGGAAAAACTTTGAAGGGGTAAAATAAAATAAAATTGATGTACCAAATTATAAAAAAGGTTCATCATTTTTATGTCAATTAAGGTGGGTCGACAGATATCAGGTTTCTTATGCTTGAATTGACCCATAAGTATACTTAGCATTAAACAAGCAAGCTCCCCTTTGTTTTTGTTCCACAAGCATGTCCCTTTTATATAATTTATTTTTTGCACTTTCTTTTTTTAAGCACACCCGTCCTCTACTGCGTTTCTTTTTGATAAATTTTATTTCAATAACGTCTTTATGCATTTAGTTAGATCTAATATTTCAATTTTTTTCTTTCTAAAAGCATAATTTTTTACATATTTCTAGAAATTGAATTTTAGAAGTGTTAGCATTTTATGACATTTCTAAAAAATAATTTCAGGAAAAGATAAACTCATGTTTCTTAATGTCCTCTCTCTATTTCCACAAGTGTTTTATAGACGAGTCGTGTTGAACTTCTCTTTTTCTCTCTCTTTCAAACTTCATTTATCTTTACATTGCTTGCAACTTGCCTCTGAGATGAGACGTGTTTTCATTCTTTTTTGGACACAAGACTGAATAATAAGAAGCTTCCGCATTTTTATTTTTAAAGTGTTAAAATTTTGCACAGTTTCAAATTTTAATTTCTAGAATATTGAATCTAACCACGTCTATAAGGGTATTTTTGAAGAAACAAAATTAACAAAAAATATATGGGGAAGTAGTTAGAAAAAGGTGCTGCAAAGAGAAAATATATATTTTGGGTCAAGTGTGTTTTGTTTCGAGCTGGGTAGAAACAATGTCGGGCCATTAACCATGAGGACCGAGCCGTATTGAAGATATTGGCCCATCTAATTGGGTCCTTTTTAATTAACATTTGTGCTTTTTAAATTTTTGGAAAGAGTTACTACTTAGATAAATCATTATTAATGAGGGATACCTAAAAAGAATTCCTCAGAAAAGGGAAAGAAGTAGGGAAATAAGAAAGAAATCTTAATAGGTTAAATAATTTGTTATTCTAATGTCAATTTTCGCCATATTAATTGTGATATTGGGTACATTGGCGTGAGTAAAGATATAAAAATATTATTTATAAAGTTATTCGGAAAAAAAACTTGGTAAAGGTCATTAATTCTCGTTTGGAACCATATAAAAATATTATTTATAAAGATTTTCTTTTGTTAAAGTACACGTTTAGAACCGTATACTTTTTTTTTTTTTTCATTTTTCTTATATTAAAAAATTGTTACTACAAAGATAGATAAACAAGTTGAGTTACTATATTCATCTGTTTACTCTTTACAGCCACGAAACCTTGTTAATTTTAAAAGCAGCTAAAATAGAGGGAGCTAGGCCAATACTTGAGTTGGTGCCCAAAAAAATCTCAAATTAAGCCTATACCCCGGAAATCATGTGATGAAAAAAAAACTGAAATAACCCCTCAAAAGCCTAAACTTGGTCCAATGCAACTCCAAGTATCAATTAAGTGAAAGATAAAAAAAGATAACGAATAACAAAGATGAATAATGCTTTTAAAAAAACAAAGATGAATAATCTCACATATTTGCCAAGTCATAAATGACAAAATTGACCCCCTTATAGTCAAAAACCATCCAAGAAGATCAAGAGGAATCAATGATTCATTTGGTCAAATGGACAATAGTACATGCAACAACCATATGCCCCATTTAGAAATGAATGGCTAAGCTGTTTCCACGGATCAGAAATCCATGCCAAAATATAGCAATCAGGTTGTTCTAATCAGTTCCATTTTCAAATCCTCTCTTGCAACCCATCACCATTATCATGCCTTCATCCCACTTCATTCCCTTTGGCCTAATTTATATAAACTCATTCCCTCCCCACTCCATTCCACCAACCTTCCTACCAACATATGGAAGAACTGGTTTTGGTTGCTTGAGACACAAGAAATCAACAACACAATGAGTCTCAATTGCCTCACCTGCAGCCAGCTTATTCAAAGGACAGACTCCTATGGGGAATTATTTGCAGAAAAGGAATACACTAAAATATGCAAAGAGGTTGATAGAAGCTTGTCAAGTAACATGTCATCATCAACATCCAAATGTGAGCTACCAAAAGGTGGTGCTGTGGCCAAGGTTAAGGCCAATCATCGCCGCAATTATAGCACCGGAGACGTTCCTTATCCTCCTGGCAGCCGAGGACCAAAATTGGTGCGAAGCAGCGGAATGAGAAGAAACTGGAGTTTTGAGGATGTTGCTGAAAAGCAAGACCAGGGTGTGAGTTGACACGGAGTTCGGATTTTTGTTCTATGTTTCCTTGTTTGTGTTATATTTGGCCCTTTCTGCATTGTGTATACTTTGTTTGTGGGGGATGTAAAGATTGGACATGGGTGTTAGTGTGGTTGTACATTATTAAAGTATGGTGTTTCAAGCGCACTGTACAAGTTATGAGCGCTGTTTTTAGCACCATATATAATTCACATCCCTTGTAGTTTTTGTTTTTCATTCTCTCCTTTGAATTCTTTGTAACTGGTGGTTCAATTTATTAATACATCCCATTTTAAAATCAATCTTTCTGGCTTCTGCTGGGTACGTTAGAATACTAGATCTAATGTTTTATTCAATGAGAATATTGATAACAGCTATTTTACAGGCATTCTAGTCTTTTACACGAGACAAAAACAAGATACCAAGAACAAAGATTGGTAACTTGTCTCTTTAACATGCTTTGCACTAATGAAAATTTGAAAACTCTCCATGCATACATAGCATGTCATAAATATTTTTTCACTGTGGAGATGGTTTTTCTGATTTAGCTCCATGACAAGTATCAAGAAATGACCAAAGTCAGCTAGGTATGTTCTGTAATGCCCTTTCTACATCTGTGGAGATGGTCTTTCTGATTTAGCTCCATGACAAGTATCAAGAAATGACCAAAGTCAGCTAGGTATGTTCTGTAATGTCCTTTCTACATCTGCAATGAAAAGTATGAATGAGTAACTTAGTAAAAGAGACAGATTTTCTTCCGCTTTTATAATTTCAAAGCCTGCCAGGTAATGGAACAGCATTTGTCCAGCATTCTTTACATTATATAATGTCTATAATACAACAGAAACTCTACTGGGATAAATACTTTTTTTAAAAGAAGAAATGAAGAGTCAACTAGTTTTTCTTTCTTCTAGCTTCTGCTTTCCAATCTCTTCGACCCAGCACCACTCTAGGAGTATCAGTACTAGCAACACCAGAAGATCCAGACTGAATTTCCCTCTCTGGAACTGTTTCTGACTTGTTTCCAATGGCTAAGCATGTCATCTCAGATACACTAATTATGGTTGGAGGGTCAATAGATCCATTCATTTGTTGATGCTTTAAAACATGGGCTCGTCTTGCATCCTTTTTCCAATCTCGTTTACAATAGATACGGGTGACGAAGTTGTTGCTGTCGTGGTTCCTGTTTGGTTGTAGTTCTACTTGCACAGCTGGTGTCTCTACAACAAATGACTTCTTTGTTTCGGCTTCTAGACGCTTACGTGCCCTATATCTTCGTTGTCTCTCTCGATTCTTCAGACGTCGAGTCATTATGTCATTATGCCCTTTTGAGCGTACTCTTTGATCAACAGACTTCATCATAGAACTATGTTGTCTTCCAGCTGCACTTTGATTGTTTTCCATTTTCAGAATAGGGCTAACATCTGCAGTAATCACGTCAGCTAGCGATGGAATCCAGAAAATTATATAATGCCATTGCTCGTGATGCAAGCATATGATAGTTTTATTAGAGCAAGCAAGCCTTTTAGTCTACATTGCATCCCTTTAGGCTTCAGTAGCCTCTCCAGTATCACAACTAATCATATTATATAATCACCAACAGATAAAGCTGAGAAAAAAACTACTTCAAAATAGTGACTGCACTTCATTGAGAGGCCACTTTTCTGACAGTGCCCCATCCATAACCTCAAGGATAAGCTAAAACTTCTAAATAAATATACATGTTATGAAAGACAAAGAAATGTCAATAATGGAACAAAACAAAAACAAAATTATATCAAAAATTAGAAATAAAAAAATTTATATCACTCCTGCAAAATATAAAAGCTATCCTGCCAATTATGCAAAATGATGATTCTCTCCTCTTTCACATCTTTCAGCCCTCTTTTTATATTATTTTCCCTAAAATCCCATCAAAGTGTACTCAAAGGCATGAAAAGGCACACAACACCAAAAGGGTCAGAGAATTTCTAGTTCATGCAAGACATGCCTTTAGCATCTTATTGATAATACTAAAATACTCTGAAAGCCGAGCCATCTAACTGGCCGATTGTGATGCTAAAAGGAGGAAATAGTCAGAATGTTAAATGAACTCAGAACTAGCCACCTAATTTGCTAACTGTTAGTTTTGAGACTCTTAGCAGCAAACAGCTTAGGGTTTGGTAAAGTAAGTATCATTTTTTATGATGAATTTTATGCTTGGTAGTTCACTTTTGAAATTTAATTTCCTTTTGAAAGTGCCATGTAAATGAATACTATGAAACTCTTGAATTAACTGCTCTAGAGACTAGAGGCAGTCATTAACCAGAAGAGGTGAACCTTCCCAGATCATTAGTCTTATGACAACCAGTGTTATCAATTGCAGAACATCTGAAAATGGTGGGAAGCCAATAATCCGCTATATCATATAGCAGATAAAATTGCGGGCCAGTAGCGGATGCACAAAATTAACAT
Source organism: Glycine tomentella (assembly GCA_007407185.1). Lineage (NCBI taxonomy): Eukaryota > Viridiplantae > Streptophyta > Magnoliopsida > Fabales > Fabaceae > Glycine > Glycine tomentella. The sequence goes on from PYAF01002615.1 coordinate 20,249, forward strand.
AATATTAACTCAAAGTTCAAAAGCTTGTATTAGATGAAAATGGACTAAACCTAATTCAACCTACAAAACTAGTTCAAGAATGAAGGATCACCCAAGTTATTATAAAGGATAATTTGGTCATATACTCAGCTGATGTGGGATCTTAATAGCTCATCAACCACTCATCTTATCGATAGATGCTTAATTAGACATAATAAATAACAAAAGTAAATAAACAATTCAATACAGGCATTTAACTGCAAATTCATCCAAATGTTTTATCAAAAGCGAGCAAGTAGGTTCCTTTGTGTATTCTCTTCCAAACAAGAAAACAGAAAGTCCAAAAGACAAGGGCAAGGCACACTAGGACAGGTAAATAAGGAAGGCTGCAGACGTAAAGTGGACCAATTTTAAGAATTCTTTCCACTTTCAGTTATGAAGGAGAAATGGTTTTAAAAAACGGTCCGTGTGACTGCAAACTTAGCTGCAACATCAAGCTTTTTAGACTCTTTGCAACCACATTGTGCCCGCAATTGCAGCTGCATCGACTGCATTTGTCTGCAATGTCAAGGATCACTTGAAACCACAAATGTGACTGAGACTGCCGTTTACAGCCTTGAAAGGAGGTGCACAAGTTTGTATAGGGAGGGAAAATGGGGGTTAACTACAGTACATGCAAAACCACCTAAGTGAGGTTGGACAATACAGGTCCCAAGACTTAGTAACACTTGAGATGCAGCTCTTGGGGGTCCACTTTTGAAAAAAATTAATAAAATGCAATGCCAACATGAGTACATGTCAATAAGCAACTAGTAAATTAACACAGAAACCCAGATCATAAATAACAAAGAATCTGAGCCAAAGGGTATGAACTATAAAGTTATTCTAGTAACAGCCTATGTGGCAGGAAGAAATCATGCAAGAAAATGGGAACTTTAATTAGTGACAACACGGTTACAGTCATAGCCATAGGGTTATGCAACAAAAAGATTGCAATTGAACCTTGCAAAATTAACCACCTAACGGGGTTGAAGTGAGAGGGGTTTCATCCTCAAATTAGATTAAAAAAAAAAAAAGCAGATTTAAAACACACAACCATGTGTATGGAACAAGTCGCTCTGCAAAACGGAAACTTTAAGGTTCCAAGGTGAAATGGTTATAGGTATGTATGTTAAAAGAGTGATTGAAAGGTGGAGAAAATGCAGAAGAGAAAGGTGTTGAGTTAATTACCTTAGTGGGTGTAGAGCCACACAGAAAGAAAGGGAGAAGAGAGAAGAAGAATAAGTGTTTGAAACTGTAAGGAATGATGGGAGACGATATTTGTGTTTGTTTAGGTTCGTCAAGACACAAAAGAAAATATGCTGACAAAGCTCGCACACAGGTTGGTCTTGTTCAGGACACAAAGTTTCCTGCGAACGAAATCGCACGTGTAAAGTGTAATAATACCATAATACCTTATACTTTTAATTTTAATTACGTATGTGACTTGAAGAATAACATGGGGTGGTGGCGCAGTTGGCTAGCGCGTAGGTCTCATAGCTTCTGAGTGATCCTGAGGTCGAGAGTTCGAGCCTCTCTCACCCCAAATGCTTTTTGAGCTGTGTCACTGGTTTTGTCCAAATACTTTTAAATTTAATTTCTAAGTCGATAAATTTCATATTGGTGAAGTGTGAAATTCATAATTAGTTTAAGGTGATAAATTGGCTTTAATTAAAAGTGAAAAATAATGTTGTAATTTAAACTTTCTAAGCCTTCAAAATGAATATCTCTCTTTCCTTAAATTTTAACCAACTTTTTATGAGTCTCACCTGTCAGATCAATTCTTAAATCTCTACAATTTTTTTACTTCAATAGTTATCTTACTATAAACTAGTTCTACGTGCGAAAGAGCTGTAATAAATATGGTCGGTGGCGCCGACGTAGTGGAAAGGTGGTCGGTGGTGGCGGCATGGTGGAGAGATTGTGGTGCACAGTGGTGGCTGATAGAAGAAGAAGATTAGGTGAGAGAAAAGAGAAAGGTAAAAGAAGAGGGGCAAATAAGGAAGGATAAGTAGAACAAAGAAAAGGAAAAAAGAAAAAAAAAACATTGTAGCCATTAGATAAAAACTAAAGATAATCTAACGAAGGAGGTTACTTTCACACCCTGCCAAAGTTGTTTCACTTTCTGTAGAAATCGTCTAACTTTATAATTTTATATTTATATATTTTTGTTTTAAAATATAATTCATATGTATTTTTACTTTTTGAAATAATAAATATACCAAAAAAATATATATATTGTTGAAACATGATTTGTTTCTTTGAAAATTATAAAAATAAAACTTAAAAAAATACGTTATCAATTATAGTTAGATGAATAACTGTCTCTTAATTTCTAATGACATTAGGATAGCCTTTACAAACATAACATAGTTCATTTAGGTTATGTTTAAATATAAGGCTAAAAATGTTTTTAGAGTTTTTTTATGGAATTTTTTTTTATAATTTTTAGTAAAAAAATTTTAAAAATATTTATGAAACAAACTTATATTCCACCAACTTCCACAATCCAAGATTCGTTGGCCCAAACTCCATGGCGGATTTAAAGAGCCATGCGTAGAGCGTCCACTGCGGGGGAGTCTTATGGTGCGATCCAATGGAGTTGAGTTTTGAGGATCCGAAGAAATTTCATATTTTCTTATTCTGGTTCTGAGATTCCCCTCTTTTGATTCCTCTTGATGGTGTTGAAATTTAAATTATCCTCTTTTATATGTTGTTGTAATGGTTCTGAAATGTTTATGCTTTGTTGTTGATTTTGGGCTTACAGTTAGGATTTGTTGTTGATTTTGGGTTTCGTTTTAGGATTCATTGTTTCATTGTGGGATTGATTCTTAATTTTCAGATTTAACGAACTGCAATGAACCACTGGATGGAGATGCTTACAAGCAAATGTTGCTAGTTGTCAGCACCAGCTCGAAGACATAATAAAATAAGGGATAAAAATAAAATACAGATTTATGCAAGGATTACAAATAGAAAACATTAAACTAAATACAAACAGACGTCAGCAATAGCATGAAGGAGCTTTAAAACCAACCATATTTATTAAGATTGTTAGACTTTTATATCTTAAAAAGTCATATCACATATTTTCTAATTAAATGGTAATGCAAAAACAAGGTTTACGAAAATACATGCAAATTATAATGCGTGTATATATATGTGAAAAATAATGTATCTATATCCTGTAAAATCTTATGTAATTCATAGGTCATAACTCATGTTTGTTTCTTTAAAAAAAAAACTCACCAAGTTCGTTAAATCCATTAAGTTCATATGAAATAATTTACATAAAACCTCAAATTCAAACTTCACTACTCTCATTTTATAATAAAAATATAAAATAAACTCAAATTCATTAAGAATCGATGAATTTCTTATCAGATAAAGATTAACATGATTTTAAATACTAATAATGTATTTTTATTTAACATAGACTAAATTATACTATTAGTTATTCATCTTATTTTTAAGATTTATTTTAGTTCTTTATCTTTCAAAAATTTTATTTTGATCATTTATCTTTTAAATTTGAGTTAATTTGATCTTTTTCTCATAGTTATCAATTTTTTTATTATTTTGAAACATGATTTTAAATCTTTTTTTACTTATTTAAGATGTAAAGTTTGTTTTATTAGATTGACTTACATTAAAATTATAAAATTCAACCGGTGTTTGAATAAAAAGGACCATAAAATATAATGAAAATGTTTAAAATGTGTGTCTAACAAGTAATTAAAAAATTAATTTAATATTTTTAAATTATTCATGACATTAATTTTAGTTGCAATTTTTATTATGTTTATGGTTTGTTTTGGTTCAGATTAATACTAATATATCTAAAGATTCTTAATTATTTGTTTGGTTTAAATAGTCCCAGAAGTATCTTGAACCTACACGGAGATATCGAGGACAATTCTCAAATATTGTATGACAAAACATAATGCTATTGCATACTTTTCTTGTAAATGAATATAATGAAATAAATTTCACATATTAAATAAGTCAAAAAAAGATTCAAGATCATATCTCAAAATTAAAAATGATTATTATTTTAAAAGAACCAAATTGACTCAAATTTAAAAGATAAATGATTAAAATGATTACTTTGAAATAAATTATCAAAATAAAATTAAAAATAATATAAAAAATAAAATATAAATATAATTTAGTCTTTAATATATTTTATACTATTAAATGAATTTTACATAGGTCATATTATTAGGTATATTTATACATTGTTTTGATGGTTAGTTTTTTATTTAAAATTTAAATAGTACCCATATTAGTAAAATACTAAATGAGAAAAAAGTTTATACAATATACGTTTATATGGTCAATATATTTTATATATATATATATGTATATTAAAAAAATTGAATATACTTTTACAATCGAACAAAGATTTAAATTATATATATATATAGATATATTTGTATTTTAAGAAAATTAAGAGAATCAGATTGAATACGAAATTGATTAAAGATAAAATAGGCTTATGTGGATTGAGGAAGTCACATTAGCATGAATTGCAATTTGCAATTTGCAATGTCATCTGATATACCTAAAATGTCCTTATCATTCATTCATTCATTCCCCCATTGACCACTCACCCAACTTGTTCTCTTCTCCATCCTTAGGGTTTTCTCTGTTCCTTCTTCGATTTTCTCTCTTTCACACTTGCCATCATCCATATTCACTTTTTGAATAAGTCATACACCCTCCAAAGCTTTGATTTTTGCCTTCAACGCTTTCTGGGTCCTTCCCTTTCCGCTTTATTCGCAGCTCCCACTTTCACAATTTCGAGTTTTGATCCGATCCGGTGCTCAATTTTCAGAAGCTGCTTCTTCAATCGTTGAAAGCTCCGAAAAGGGTATGTTTTCTGCCTCTTACCTTGTCTCTAGGGTTAACTTTGATGCTGTTGGTGGGATTGATTTCTGTTTGGGATAAAAGGAATTGAGACTCGAATTAGGAATTTTGGAATTTGCTTGACTTCAGGATGCTTAGATCACAGCTCAGGATTGGTTTGTTCAAGTAGTGTATTAGAAATTGTTGAAATTCAACGGGTTTTTTAGGTTTGACTTTGAAGTTTTGGGTGTCCTTGGAAGCTTATAAACATTGGTTTGGTTTACTTGAAGAGGAAACGAGTGGTGATTTCTCATTGTAGTAAGGTTTATTTTGCAAATGGATAACTCCAAAAACAGGCATAATGATAGTTTGGGTGTAAACAAGTTGGGGAAAAATATTAGGAAGAGCCCTTTGCACCAGCCCAATTTTGCTAATAATGCTGCTAGGCAACAGCCTCAGCCTCAGCCTCAGGTGTACAACATTAGCAAGAACGATTTCAGGGATATTGTTCAACAGCTTACTGGATCACCCTCCCAGGATCCTCCACCTAGACCTCCACACAATCCACCAAAGCCGCAGAGCATGAGGCTGCAGAAAATTAGGCCTCCCCCATTAATGCCCATCAATCGGCCTCGCATGCCGCCGCCAATGCCCATGCCTGCTGCCCCTCCTCCGGTTCCATACAATAATGCCATACCAAGACCTGCTCAGTTTGGACAACCGCCTACTCCGCCTGGGGATATATGGTCTAATACAAACGAGTCACCCATCTCTGCTTACATGCGTTACCTTCAGAATTCAATAATGGATCCAGGTCAAAGGGGTAACCAAGTTCAGCCTCAGCCACATCCATACCCTCAACCTCAAGTGCCGGGCAATGTTCAGCCTCATCCTCCTCTGTCGTCTGCTTTGCTTCCTAATCCTCCCATGCCAATGTACCCTTCTCCGAGATTTAATGGACCTGTTCCACCTATGAATGCTACAAACCCTCGAGTGCCTAGTCTTCCTTCACCACAAGCAAATGGCCCTCCTCCCCTTTTACCTTCTCCAACCTCTCAATTCCTCCTGCCTTCTCCAACTGGTTACATGAATTTGCTATCCCCTCGGTCACCATATCCTCTATTGTCACCTGGCATTCAGTTCCCATCTCCGCTTACACCGAATTTTCCATTCTCGTCCATGGCGCAGTCAGGGATTTTAGGCCCTGGCCCCCAACCTCCTCCTTCTCCGGGCCTTATGTTTCCGTTATCTCCTTCAGGCTTTTTTCCAATCTCAAGTCCCAGGTGGAGAGAGCACTAGTCTTAATATGTGCTTACATTTGCTTCCTTCTAACTGGAGAGATCCCTGGCTTGTTGGTTGGTATGTGATGTACAATCAAGTTGTAAGAGCTCTTTTTGGCTACCCGTAGTATTCATTTCTCATTTCTTTGTTTCTCTTTTGTTGACAACCATAATGGTTGCAATCCTTTTACTTTGACAAGTTTTACATTAGGCAATATATTGAAGATCAGACAACACAATTGGACAGTTGGACGGAAGCTGTAAAGATGGAAGACTGATCTGTAGCTCAAAAGGAAGTAGGATTACAGACAATATTTGTTGTGTATGTCATCTTCTTTTGTAATATAGTGGATTACATCTTAAAGTTCATAGCTCATTTTATGTTATCTTTTCAATGTAAGGTGTTTTGAAGTACTGATCTTATGGTTATTACCATGTGATTTGCAACAAATATATTTTACTTCAGGGTGTCTTGTTTTTCTTATCTCCAATAGTTCCTTATTTCATTTAATGGCTTATTGGTGGATTTCTTTAGCTGCGTCTTTTTTTTTTTGTTTTTGGGGGGGGGGGGGGACAAAGGGGACCACTCCAAAGCCATACTCATTTTGAGTAGATTGATTCCTCTTTCTTTGGACTTGTTTCCCAGTACAATGATTTTACTTGGAATTAATTGTTATGCTTTACCTACTAGGTTATGTTATTCACTATAAAGGAGTAAATTTTGAATTTGATTTCTGTTTTTAAAGGGAGCAGGTGGGGAGAGAATAATGTGACTACTTGACTGACTCATTTATGTTGATTTTGTTGTTCCTTCTTTTGTGAATCATTAAATGTAACTTAACCAGTACGTATTTTATCATCTGCTCTTGACCATCCCTTGGAACCTTCTTATGTTTTGATTCTTTTCCTGTTAAACTAGCTTCTGTTTGTATCAGAATATGTGGTTCCCATGCAAACTCATAGCCATGTTCATGCTATCCAGAACATGAGCCTATTAATTAGTTTTGTGGCCTTACGGGTTTTTAACTATTACTAGCTTTCTTCTATCTGATTATAGCGGTGGGTTGGGTTATTTTCTCGCTTTCTTCCTTCTAGGTCTGGATTTGACTATTTGTGCTGCATCTTCTGGACTTTATTTTAACGGGGTGGTGAAACAACATATGATATAGCTAGCTTTATGGACAGGAAATTTAAGTTGAATAGATTTGCCGACTCTGTGGATATTACTCGTGTGAATCAGTAACTGCATGTTTGGTTTCACATTACAGAATTGATTTTGAGTTCAGAATTAAATTTAGATAGTTTTTTACATGTATGGTTTCATGTTGAAGAAGAATTCATAATTAATTTTGACTTCAGAATTAATTTTGAGTTAAAACAACTTTGAGTAGTTTCTGTATTGGATCAACAAATGTATACTGAATTTTACTTAAAAATTAACTAACCAAAAATAGTTTTATTCATAATCAATTCTATAAACGCTGTTGATAAAAAAAAAAATCTATAAATGCTCATCCAAACACGTGCTAAAATTTTGGGTTGTGTCCCTGACTGTTTTAATGTTTAAAAAAGTTTCTATTAAAAAATACGATGGAAATTTATATGAAACATTAAATATTGTACATTTTAATAATTTTTGATTCTGTAACTGTTGTTCTACATTGCTTTAGGCAAACTATTGAAAAATTGATCTGGCTTTTATATGAATTGTTTCTATTAACAAATTCAAATGGTTAGTTAGATTCTTTCATTGGTGTGCTTTGTAAAGTTTGTTTCAGTATCTCAATATATCAATTTTACTTTCGCTGCATGTTTGATTCCTGATTCCTCTAAAATAAGAGGGTATATAAGTGAAAATTTAGGGTGTATGTATTCAAGGGTGATGTTGTCTCTATCTCTTGAAACAAAGGCTGATAATTTGATAACCCAATTGAAGTTTATGGGTTCGTCTGGAGGAGGTCAATGCCCGATGATTATAGTATGTTTGGATTTTCGGTGGAAAATTGTTTCTTGTACCTTTTGCCTAAACTATGATTTTGATCTTCCCAATAGATATATAAATGCACTATAATTAAATTGTGAATACTGAATAATTAAGCATCATCTAATGGTTTATATTCTTTTTTCCCCCGATAACAATGGTTTATATTCTTTAAGTTATATTTTTTTGGTTATTTAATGTATAATAATTTTTTTGCGGTTAGGATTTTCAACTGACACTTTTGTGACAATAGAGAATCTATCACAAGAACAAATTATATTCAATATGTAATACTTCTCCTTGATATGCTTAATTATAACATAAAAATCAAACCAAATCATGTTTTTGATATTAAAAAAAAAAAAAAAAACTTTATGAATGGTTAGGGTTATATATCTTCAAGAGTTGACACACATTGACCAAGGGCCCATGAAGCATTCTCAATTCTCAACATTGCTGTCCAGTGCCCAGCTCTCTGTGCCTGCAATCCGAGTACCCTACGACCATGGCCTAGCATGTTTATTAAATGTTGGAGTTGGAGATGCTATTATATAAAATGTTGGGTAAAAGTATGTTTTTAAAATTGTATTGGTGATTGAGTGTATGTTTGGATTTAAATTAGAAATATGTGCATATGGTTGTAGACAAATCTAATAAATGAAAGTAAATTAAAAGTAAAAATAAGGATAGTGATATTTCTGTAAAAGTACATTTGTCTCAAAACATACCTTTACAACCTTCTACACAAACACATACTAAATTCGTCAAGAGGCTAAGTCTGGCGTGAGTAAGTGTAACTCTTTACGCACGGTGCCACACTGTTTCTTAAACCCTTGGATGTAATACTAAAATAATTAACGGTACAGATCGTACATGGTAACATGTAGAAAAAACATTGAATAACTAGCTTTTTTTAAGAGTCTTCAACTTTCTGTCTCATCCTAGCCTTTGTCCTTTCCCTTCATGTTTTCTGTAATCTCTCTTCCTCTCCGACAACATCCGACGACAGTCACGACACCTCCAAGACCACCCTTCCAACGTTTACTTTCTCTGTGAAAATCAAAACCCACACACTTTCTGTCAAAGGAACTGCAAACAATGTGAACTGAAAAAAATAGCAAGTTTGATATCATAGCCTAAGAAAGCAAAAATGGACCAAACTCAAAATAAATGAGCTACTGCAAGGTTTCATAATTTGAAACGTAAGCGTAAGATATATGATTCTTTGGGATTTTGGTGCTTGTTATTGCATCCAAAGAGAATGAATAGATGCAAAGGAAGAAACGAAACCCTTGATAGAAAAAAGAAAGGGAGAAAAAGAAAAAGTGCTGCCGCCGACGAAGGAGATTTCCTGCGGCGGCGCACGGTGGAAGTGCCTTTAGAGGTTTTGGATGAGGGAGGCAGATTTCAGAGATGAAAAGGTCACGTATTTTTTCCTGCTCCACGTGAATTATCACTTAAAAAAACGCTTTTATGATGCATTTCCTACATGGTACTCCAAAATCATAATCGTTAATTATTTCATTTTTATATCTGATGGTTTAAAACACTTTTGGCACCGTGCGTAAAGAGTGACGCTTACGCACGTCAGTCTTCGATCAACACATTAGTTTAAAATTTGATAGTTAAATGTGATTGAGTTATGGTGAAAATAGATATTAACAAAACAAGAGTCTCATAATCATGCACGGTTAAAAATAAATAAACTGATATTTGTAATTTGATAATAATATAAATTATATTATAAGTTTATAGTCTATTTTTTTATAAATAATAATAATAATAATCATATATTTTTACATTATTATTATTATTATTATAACTCTTTATTGCCAAAATAAAAAATAAATTTTTTTTATAAGTTCTTAACATCCAAAATACTTATCAAATTTTAAGCTTTATGCTTAAGTTTAAGTTTCCACATTACATGACAATTTCACTGGCAATAACAAGTTTACATACAAAATAAAAAGAGAATGACATATTTTAAGTTAACTTTTTAGTTTTAAAAAATCAAATAAACGTCATATTCAATATGTTTCATTGATCTACCGTAAATCAATTTTTTTTTTCCAAATTTAAACCTATTTTGACTGAGTGATGGATTCTTTGATCATTTTTCTTTTCAGATCGATTCTAAAATTTATTTGAATCAAACATTTAATCGGTTTACACGTTTCTGTTCTGAACAATGAGTTTGATCTCACTTTCAAAACACTATGCATTGTGCTCGTTCGAAAATGGAAGTATAATGGGACAAACCAGGCTTCCAGGCAGATGTTGACACGGGTGTTCATGGATACGAGTCATTCATGAACTTGAATTGATCTGAATAGTTTAGGTTGGATCATTTATATATTTGGATCAAAATCGAATCGAACCAATCAAAATCATTCATGTACGGGTTGGGTCACGGGTTTAAATTTATAGATCCGTTGACCCGTTGACCTGATCCGTGAATCCGTAATAATAATATAAAATTTATTATATATATATATTAAAAATTAAAAAATTCTTTTGCAAAAAAAATAATAGAAACAACATTTTATTTATTACTAAATTTGGACAAAATTATGAATAATTTTAGGCAGTAAAAAAAACTACATACCTCATTACCCAGAGGCTCCACGCTATGCGTAGGTAAGAAGAAAGAATATTGTACACAGCTTTATCCTTGCATATGCAAAAAGGCTGTTTCCGGATTCGAATCCATGACCAACAAGTCACCAAGACACAACTTTACCACTATTAATTTTTAATAGATAAATAGTATACTTGAATTTTGGTTTTTTAAAATAAATAATATTAAGCTTGACTCTTCACTTCTAATAAAAACTTTATGATGATGACAAATGTGATAAGGATGATGATTTTATAATGAAAATTAAGAAAAAACAGGGTGAAGTGCAAAAAATTGAGTTAGATAGGTATTTGGAGGATGATGTTGAAGATGATCATCTTGAGTTTGACATTTTGAATTGGTAGAAATTGAAGACATCCAAATATTATATTTACTCCTGTATGGCTACATATATATTGGTCATTCTTGTATCTATTGTATCATCTAAGTTTGCATTTAGTACAGGGGGTAGAATTCTGGATTCATTTCGTAGTTTCTTGAGTCATACTACTGTTGAAGCTCTCATTTGTGTCCAAAATTGATTTAGATCTACTAATCAAAATGCTAATGACTTGCAAGTTGAAATAAATGAAGCGAAAAAGATTGAATTAGGTGTGTAGTCCCTTATTTCATTTTTTATATTTGTATAAAATATCAATTAATTTTTGTTTTAATGCGGTTGTGTTTAAATTTTTAAAGTTGTTTGATTTGACTTTAAATACTGCTAATATTGGATCTCCAAGTGTTGAAAGTACAAGTGCTGGAACTTCTTAATGTATTACTTTCAGGTATATTGTTATTTGTTTCACCTTTTTTTTCATATTTTGTCTACCGTATTTATAATATTAATTAATGATATTGTTTATTTGTTTGTTTCAGCAAACCTGGTTATAACAAATTTGGTTACAGCAAAGCTTAGTTTGTAAGAAATAGTTGTAATTCAGACTATTATAGTAAATATTGTTTAACAATTTTTTGTTTAATTTATATTGTAAATCTATTTTAGAATATTATTTGATGATATTAAACGAATCAATTTTACTATTTTCATATTTGATAATATTATTTTAATTGTATTGGATATTTAAAAGAATCATGATATAAAATAGAAGTTCTAAAAAGAAAAATTTAAATGGGTAACTTGTTGAACTGAACCAAACTGTTCATGAACAGATTGGATTGAATTAAGTTTCAAATTTATTTATTTATTTTTTCTAAAAACCGAACCGAACCAATCAAATTTGATTGAGTTGGATCTTAAATTTGATCAAAATCGATCCGAACTAACCCACAAACACCTTAGATGCTGTGAAGAGGTTTACAATACAACAATAAGATTCAACTTTTATGGCCCCACAAAACGAAAGCATGCTATTTTAGAATCAAACGAATATTTCCGTTTTGATATTATATATAACGGGAACTTATTGTAACATTAAAATATAAATACAGAATATTTTTTATAAACTTAAAAATTAATTAAAATGATATATTTTTTTAATTATAATCAACGATGATTATAACTTGAAAGCTTTTTTTTACTATCTTTTAACTTTTAACTTCTTTTTTTATTATTATGTTTGGTAAGACATTTTAACTAGTATCTAACTTTATTTATTAGATGAAAAACTTGTTTAATTATTCGATAAACAAAATTTTTAGTAATTTTTAAAACACCATTTAAAGTAGCATTTTTAAAAACGTTATCTTTTAGTTTCTAACTTTTTAATATTTTCTTTTATTTTTATTCTTAATATATTTATCAAATTTTTTAGTTATCATTTTTAAAAAATCATGATTTTATTATTTTTCTATCATTTTGTATTTTTAACTACTTCATGAACTAGATTTATCGAACACTTATAATGTAATAAGTTAATTTTTCAAAACAAGTTGTTCCGACCTATTCGAGTTGACCCACTCCTTAAACGGGCAAACTCAACCCTGTCCAATTAAAGCTAATTCCATAAAAAAAGTGACCCCACCCAGCCTACCATGGGTTGTGGATTAAACATGTTGATCCACTGACCCACCTAAATTTTTTTTCTTTTTTTTATAAAAAGAAAATTCAACAAAAAAAATTATTTTTTTAGAAAAATAAAATTGAATAAATTAGAAAAACATTAATTAAATTAAATCTTCCACTATCCACATACCACAATAAGCATATTATCACAAGTTAGAAGCCTATAACTATAATAACAAATTTTAAAAATAACCTTGAACAAAACACTAAATAAAATAATATTGAACAATATTACAAAATATTAAAAGTCTATTTTAGATGAGTTTTATTCAATTTCTAATTAAATAAACAAAACATTTTAAAGTTTTAAAAAATTATAAAGTTAATTCTTATAAAATTGCTTTATAAGAATTAACTTTATGGATTGATGAAATCTCACGTTACATGTTCTTTGTGAAGTATAAAATATTAAAAAATTTCTACTATTCAAATTATTATTTCTAGTTTCATGATAATTGCAAAATAAAAATAACAATAAAAGATAACACAATTATTACTCTTCATAAAAATATTTATTTTAAAAATATTATGACCAATCATATAATTACAGACATATATATATATATATATAATATTTCTTTCTACCAATTTATTTTTAACTATCATAGTTAAAGTTTTTTATTTTCTAATAAAATTTCAAGTTATTTTAGCGGTTTAGATCATTTGGATTAATTATGAGATTAATGAAACAAATAATTGATCTCAGACATAGAATACTTAAAAAAAAGTTATTTTTCTCTAAAGATATTCTAAGGAAATTAAATTGATTTTTTTAAAAATTTAACATATATTGTTAATTGAATTAAAAATACTAACAACATTTTTTCTAACATTAAATAATTGACATTGTATACAATAGTTTAAAAATATCAAGACCTTTATATATATATATATATATATATATATATATATATATATATATATATATATATAAAAATACTCTTTACAATAAAAAGAGACAACTTTTATTGATCCATGTTTTATACGAAAGCCTTTTCCAAATTTCTAACAGGAGCATCTACAAACAGCAAAGAAATATGATTGGACCTCATTTTATATTTTTGGCCCTACATTTTCATTTCGTTGGCTTTAGGGGGCCTTTACTTGTGATTGTGGCCATTACTTTTCCCTCACAGAAGAGCCAATAATGAACTAGCAAAATGAAAAGGAAATGCTTCAATTTGGACTAAAAAGATTCTTCAGACACACCAGCATTTAAGCATTTCCCTCCTCTAAAAAGCTTGTCTTTGTAGCTTCTATTCCTCCTTGTCACTCTCTATCTCCAAGTTTTCCCCTTTCTTTAGTATCAAGTTGGCAACTTGTATCCAATTGGATGATCTCAAAACGGCCCAAGTCACTTTCTTTACCCTTTCTTATCGTGGGGCTTAGTGCTCTTCACGTGTTATGTTTACTAGAAGGAATTTTGCTAAAAAAGAAAAAAGTAATGAATATATATAATTTTTAAGAATTTAGATACTCAACAAAAAAAGGAGACAATTTTTATTAAATAATATAATTTATTAAATCATCATATATCATATAAAAGACAGTTACGTACTTGAATTGTCAGCACATATATCATGCACATATGTAATACTTATTCCAAATAAGAGTCCCTTAAAAACAAAACCCTCTAAAGATATACACTTTTTTTTTTCTCTTTACCTAAATCCCTTCAATCCACTAAAAAGATTCTTATATTTAATAAATATCTTTTGTTCTATATTATCAAAATATTGAAGACATCATGAAGTTCATAATAACCATGATCTAAAAGAAAATTCCTACAATTGGGAGAATTCTCTACTCTAGTCCAATTAATGCGTGGCCATGATTTAAAGCTAAAATGGCATTCATGTCAATGTATGAATCAAATGGTTTCCTCTCATCAGTCACAAATGGATAATTGGATATACCTGCCAAAAGGGGCGGTCTCACATGTCGGACAATACAATCAGTTTTTGCATCTACATAACTTTCCCAGGAAAATAACTGTTCAAGTGATCATCCTCTACTATTTCAAAAGTTGCTTTTCAATTGCAGTATCCCCACAAAGACTAAATTTTATTTTTCTCATGCACCCAACTTGCATTTATTTATTTATTACATATTACTCCCTGCTGTTGTTTCAATGCCAAAATTCTGAAAACCACTAGTAAAGAGAGAGATGTGTCCCACTTGCTTCATCTTTTTCAATGGAATAAAATTATTAGGTAGTTCAGTATATTAATGGTCTTAATCAAGTTTTACATCTTATATATTCATGTTTTTCATTTGATAAAAATAAAATAATAATATTTTATTTTATGTGATATGAAAATAAATAGAAATCGTGATAGTTTCTAACTATATCTAATAATTTCTCACTATTAGCAAATATTCTTCTTTTCTTCTAAAATTTAGAAGGAATATTGTTTCACTAAATATTATTCAACTGATATGGTCGAGCCATATGGAATGGGACGAGAACAAACGTGCAAACAACAGAAAATGAGAATTGCCAATACTTTTTTTATAATTCGTTTTACCATTGAATTATGTTCTTCACTCATTCAATAATTCAAAAATAATTTTACAACAAATATAAAGTGTGATTTAATGATAAATAATATTAATAAGAAAACATATTGATAATATTTTTGTCCTGGAGCAATAAAGCTTGTTTTTGTTACAAATGATTGAGTAATTGACTAAGTAAGTTGGCAACGAAAGACGTTTAATTAAATTTGTGCACTTCCACGCAAGCTGTTCATCTACAGATATACATAAATCAATTAAAAGTTTCCAAGCGATTGAAGACTAATACTCATAGAGACAGAGAGAAATTAAATTTGTTAAAATCTTCCTTTCTAAAGAGCATTCCCCAAAACTGTGAAATAACAAGGAATCTACACAGTTTATTCCTTTGTGAGTATTTCGCACAGCGTATTATACACTCAAGCATTTGCCTATAGCAGCGTCCTCATCTTGCTTACCGTTTAATTATCACAATTCAACAAATCAGAGCATTCATATGCATACGTAATTTTGGTATATAGTAGTTTTTGTTTCTTTTTTATTTATTTAATATAACGATAGTGACATATTTAAATCTGCGAGATTGCGACCTTATATAAACTACCATAACCCATCAGCATACTATCATAGTATGCTGTCTGCATGCATGATGGAAAGTGGAAACCCTTTTATATATTATTCAACAGAGCTTCTGAATTCTTTTAATTAGGTTAAGTAAAGCAAACTCGACTAATCTAAAGCAAAGAAAAAAAGTGATACTGAAATAACAAGAGGAGGTTGTAAAAGTGAGACGAATTTATCGTGTATGATAGCTTTGCTCCTCCATTCGTGGTGTTCGATCGATTGCTGTGGACAGTGCTCGAGCAAAACTCAAACATATAAATATGATTCATAAATATATAGTTAAGGAAAACTCGACTTAGATTGTTTCACTTCACATATTTATTCATTATTTTTTTGAGAAACGATATTATTCTCTCTTTTTCATACACTCTATTTTTGTTATAACATTTATTAAAAATTATAAGTAAAACTCATTCATTTTTATATTTTTTAATAAATTTAATTAATAATAAAAATATATATAAAAAATGTGTTTAAAAATATGTAAGTATTGAAAAAAATCCAAATTTCACTTACATTGCATTACCTGAATATAATGTCAAAATAAAATATATAAATAAGAAACAATTCTCATGTTATGAATTAATTTTTGAGATTAAGTTAAATTTAAATTTATATGTTAAGATGTTATCAAAGCCTATCTTATATTCATTAACCAAAACAATGTAAGTGGTTAGAGGCACAATCCCATTCATCCTATTGTCCATGCCATATATATATATATATGTTGCCTAACAAATCCATTCTAATACGTTCCAATCTGTAAAATCAGTAACCTAACATGGAGACGTTGACACTATCAGTATCCCCAAATAGTGACACCCTAAAAGTGCCTCAACAATACTCGTATGTGTGTGTATATAGTAGTATTATTATATGTTATTGTACAATCTTGAAAAGAAAAACCCTACATTGCCAGCTTTATAGATACTGGAAAACCCTGCAATCTGCATATATATAAATTGGGAAAAAAATAAAATAAAAACAAAAGGGGCCACTGTTGAGGCCAACGGATCAATTGGGTGTTGGTACACACGAATTTGAGAGAAAAACAACTTCTATTACTCACAAGAATAGAATTACAGAGATTTACAAAACTCAAAACAAAAACTCTCAAACTCAGACCACTGACACAACACTCACTAAGAACTCTCACTACTTGGATGAATTCACTCTTGGTGTTTCTCTGTGTCTAAGTGATGCTTACAACTGAGGTTGGCACCTCTATTTATAGGCTGAGTTTGGGTGTGAACGTTGGAGGATGGGTGGTGGCCAGCTGGTGGACAGCTTGAGGTGAGGCTGGAAGATAGCTGGCAGACAACTCCATGTGCGGACAGCTGGTGGACGGCTGATGAACAGCTGGAGTCAAGAATGGTGGCTCCAGGTGCGGCTGGAAATCATCAGCCACCACGTAAATATACCTCTCCTAGCAACACATTGAACGAGGCATCAATATCATCATAATAATGATCATACCTTACAGGTAAACCATGGGGCCCTAGCAGCATTGTTAACGAACGGTTAAGAAGTGTGCAACTAACTACAAGATTTGGATTATTATTGGTAAATGCCCTTAATTGGATACCAAGAGCCACCATTAAACCCAACATGCAAATGGAAGCAAGAGTGCAAGACTACAAAAAAACTTGGCAGAAAATGGGTCCTTCTGAAATTTCTAGCTTCCTTATAAATTTCCCTTTTCTACACTGCAATTCAGAGAAAGATGCTCCATTAATAATGATATCTGACAGCATAATTTATTCCCAAATTTTCCCACTAACCCACCCACCAATATGAGAAACAAAAGCACTGTGAATTGTGAAACCTGCCTCGTAGGTGGTGGTTCACCTTCTGATTATACCTTCATAATGGGTTCCAGCATCAGCATCAGCATCTGATCCAATATTTACCATTCGAACTATTTATAGAGTAACTTTAGTAGTATTTGTCAAATTTAAACGTGTTTTATTTTGACAGTGGGTGTTGGCTGTTGTGTGAATGGTTCTGACACGATTTCTGTTTCTATCTAGTTTCCTATTAAAGTGAAAGAAGATTAGATGCAAAATTAATTCAACAAATCAAGTTCAAACTCACTCTTTACTGCAAACTTATCTAAATAGTTTGTAAATTAAATTTGTACAACTTTTCTTACTAGTACAGTACAACTGTACAAGTGAGAGATGGAAAAAAGAAAAAAATATAATAATAAGATGAATAATGTTATGAAAATAAAATAAACAATAATAAAAATTAATTGTCATATATATATATATATATATATATATATATATATCATTCCCTTTCCTCTCTTTTTTCTAACACTGGTATCACAATATATAAGTCGTTGACATGGAAATATGACCATTATTTTTAATAGAGAAACTGTATTTGTACAACTTCTGTATTTTTTTTGTATATATAAAAAGAAGTAAACGTAAATAAGATACTTTATGAAATGAAAAGGGATTGAAATTAAATAAAATAATATTTGTAAAAATTATCGTATAATGTGTTAAAGTCCAATCACAATTAAAGTCTTATACAAATGTCAAATTTTGGTGCAAGATTTATAAGGATTTTCTCTTTGGTGATGTGAGTCCACCATATTCTTATCAAAATGAAAAATATAACTCTCCTTAATACAATGTACATTATTCTTACAGATTGTACCAGCATGCATGCATCTCTTCATGAATGCATCTCTTTATGTTCATGAGAATTAAGCCTAAATCATTTTTAAAAATGTTAATAATACACATTTTTAACATATTTTTTTGAAACATACATATTCTTTATTATGTACTAAAAATGTATTTAAAATTATAAAATTATTTTTATTTGATAAATTTTACTTATAATTTTATAAATTTTAATAAATTTTAACCAATATAATAAATGCTAAAAGGAATATATTAAAAAGCATACTATTGGTATTTTTTTCTTATAAAATTACTTGAATGAGTAACTTTCCTACCATTAATTAAATCACTAGGACGAAGACCATTCCTAGCATTGGTTAGTACGTATATCATAAATATTCAACACAACTCTTTGGATATTTGACGAGATTGAAATTAAAATAAAATGTAAGATGTTTTATTTTTTTTCTTTTTATATATATTGCTCTAATCTCATAACCAGGATGACTTGGGAGTTGGGAGTTAGTTAGGTGTTAACCCTTTACATTGAAAATGGAAGATGATTATTAGCAAAGTATGTATTTTATTATTAGAGAAGTAGATAAAATAAAATAAAAAAACAATCAACAATAGTAAACTGGTTTTGTCTCATTTTATCTAGTACTTTCAATATTGAGAAAAAAAAGAAAGATAAAATTAAAATCAAGTTTATTCCATTTTGTGTTTAGACTCACATGTAGTTGCGGTCTTCTTGCATTTATATTTGTGTAATTTTAGTCTCTTATTGTTATCATAGGATAAAATTGAGTTCCTCTAATTAGTCTAGCATCTAAATGGTAGCAGAATTTGCTCACATGAGCCATCTTTGACCTAATTAACAACATCGATGTGTAACTAACTAATAACATGAAACAACATATCAAAATATTTGAAAAACATGCAAAACTATAGTTAAAAACATTTGATGATGGAAATTGTTATCATGTAGTAGTAACTAATTAGTGTGGTAGTTATTTCTACAACCTTCCTAATTAACAAGATTTAACAGTAAACTTATTTGATTCTTTCAATTTATAGCACAAGCATCTGCGATATACAGAAGGAAGCATCTTCTTTAAGTAAGCTTGCACTCATGGGAGAAAAAGGAAAAAAGATTTATACATGGAATAAAATCTAGCAAAAAAAGCAAATGATATTCACAGAACAGAACGGTTAAAAAGACACGATGAACAAACATCACAAAGTCAACATTTCCTGTACACGTGCATTGACCGAAATGCCCTCACCCACTGTAATAACAAAAGAAAATAATAAAAAACAGAAAACAAAAAAAAAACGAGAGTCTCACCCAAAAAAATAAAATAAAAAGAAAACAAAATGAATTTGAGGAAAAGAAGAAAATAAAGAGAAAAAAAAACTTCTTTTGCTTTTCTCCTTTTATGAATTGACGAGGGAGCGATTAGTTTCAAATTCCAATTCCCTTTTTTTTTTTTTTTTTTATATTGAGGCGTGTTTGCTTCTTCACCGCGAGTGTGACTTACCGTCACCGTCGCGGTTGGTTCCTTCAGTGACGGAGGCGAGCTTCTGGAGGTTCAGCTTGACGACGGTGTCGGCGAAGAGACGCGTGTCCTCTTCGGTGTTGCCTTCGGGGACGTCGACGACGTAGGATTCGAGGACAACGGTGTAGATCTTGCCGCCGTCGGCGTCGTCTTCGAAGGAATGGACGGTGGTGACGGAGCGGTAGTTGCGGAGGCGGTGTTCGCCGCCGATGATGCTAAAGCCGGTGACGCAGCGGATGTCGTCGAGGAGGTCGAGGCGCTCGGTGCTGGTGGCGGCGGGGAGGCCGGAGATGACATTGACGTCGCGAGTGACGCCGACGGCCATGTGAAAGGGCTCTTTGACGGCGCAGCTCTTGATGAAGTGCTTGTAGGTTTGGGGCTTTTCGAAGCGGCGGACGACGGACCAGACGGCGTCGGGCGGCGCGTGGATGCGCTGGGCGAGGAGGGAGGAGCATTGGCCGGAGCCGACGAGGTAGGAGTGGTGCTCGGCGATGGAGGGGATGAGGGAGGCGAACTCGAGCGGGCTGAGGCCGGAGGGAGGGTTGAGGTGGTGGTTTGTCGGGTGGCGGCGGTGGTTCTCGTCGGAGTCTGGCTCCGATGTGGAGGCGGAGCTCTCGGCTTTCTCCATCGCGGGGAGAGAGAAAGCGAGAGAGAGAGACAGAGAGTGTGGGGGACGCTGTTGGCGCTTGCGGGACGAGATTTTTAGGAACGGACGGGGGTATTCTCGGGAATTCCTCTCCAAACCTCTGTTTTCTTTCCGTGCCACTTGCTAAATTCACTGCTTAAAGTTCAGATTATACTTGCAAGAAATTATGTAACCAAAAAAATTGCAAGAAAATATTGAACTTAAGTTTAACTCTTCCCTTTGGGAGAGAGGATACCAACAGTGAGAATAAAAATAAGACTTAAATATAATTTTTTTATTTTATTTAATTTGTAATTTTAATTTTAAAATTAAGATATTTGATTTTTTATTTTAAAAAAATTATAATTTTGATTCTCCTTATTTTAAAATATAAATATTTGATCTTTGTATTTTAGAAAATTTATAATTTTAGTTTTCATGTTTTAGAAAATCTATAATTTTGGTTTAATATTTAATTTTATCTATGTTTTATTTTTTATTTTTACTTTATATTTAAATTACATCATTTTTTTGATGATATCTTAAATGAATATAGTAGGTTTAGGATTCAATTGGATAAAATAGAAGAAACAAACATAAACAAAATTGAGAATTTGACCGAAATTATAATTTTTTTAAAATAAGAGAACTAAATGTTTCTATTTCAAAATGAAAGAACTCAAATAATAGATTTTTAAAAATAAAAGAATCAAATGTTTCAATTTTAGAATACAAAGACAAAAATTACATATAGGACAAAACATGGAGACCATAATTATATTTAAGTCTAAAAAAATATATATATTTTAATTAAATAAAGTGTAATAGGTGTGAAACTCATGTGATTCAAACTCACAATTTCTCCTTTTTCTTTCTTCTTTCAATTATCAAATCAACCTTAAAACTTCATCTTGTCATTCAATTTTAAATTATGAATCATTGCTGGTATTATTCTTAAAATAATTATTGTAAAAGTTAATAAATATATTATATATAAAAGTTATGCTTAAATGACGATGTAATTTTCTTTTATACTGTTAATGCATAATATGTTTTTTCTAAGTTTAATTATAAAATAAAATAAAAATGCAAAATTAAGGTTGATACAGTTCCTTTAAATTTTGTTTCACACACACAAACAAAAAAGTTACATTTAAATTCTGTTTTAACTTGGAAACTTTGATGTTAGACAATTTATAAATATTTTTATAAGTATTTTTTAATTATGAGGTCCATCTCAATTTTGGTAAAATTTAAAAATTTAATATCTATGTTAATAACATCCAAACCCCAGTCTCTCCCTACATATATATATTGTTGGAATAAAATTAATTCCTTAGATGAAAATCATCTATCAATTTTGAATCAATTATGTTAATCACTAAAAAAATTGAAGCAGAAGAGTACCTGAATTCATAATAATTAATAATTCTTCATAGTTGTGCTATTTGACTTTTTAAATCAACACGTATTTTCTTGAGAAAATTTTTTAACTTTCTCTCAAATAACGAGATGTTAGAAAAAACAAGAATGATATTTGTATGTGTGACCTAGGAACTATAACCTATTTGATAGACAATCCAAAGATTATCTTTTGAATATCTTTATCCTAACCCGTCATAAAAGATAAAAATATTCTTCAACCTCTACACATTAAAGGTTCATATTGTATTAGATACATTAAAGGTCAAATTATCTAAATCTTATTAGATCATTTTTAATTGGATTTAATATTAAATGACAGTTCACAATGTATAATTATTTAATATAAGATCAACATTGGATTAAGGATCCAACATATATATCACTCATTTTAATTGAATCTATATATAAAAAGTTTTTATTTAATTAGGCATAATTCTTTTAAATGTTATCATTATTGTGTCATATGTTGTTAACTTTATTTGTTAGGAATTATAGTGTGGAGTCACTACAAAAAAAAAAAAATGTAACTTAGCGATCAACATCTGTTACAAAATCGTAAAATTCGGTCGCTAAAGACCTCAACAGCTGAAATAGCGACCAACTTAAGTGTGTCGCAGAAATCATAGTCGCTAAAATTTCAGTGACCACTATGTGACGATTTAGAGACCAAATGGTTTAGTCGCAGTGCAAAAATTCATGGACTGCATATTTGATTGCTATTTTACTTTGGGACCAAATGAGCCACATAAACATTCGATTGCCAATTCGGTCGCTAATGATTAATTACATTTAAATATAAAATACAAAAAAATTAAATTCGATCCCCAATTCGGTCGCTAATAATTAATTAAAATTTAAATATAAAATTCAATAAAATTAAATTCGGTTGGCAATAAATAATTATATTTTAAATATAAAATACATTTAAATTAATTATTAATATTATAATATAAAACAAATTTTAAATAATTTCAATTGCTCTTTAATAACTGATTTTTAACCTAAAATAAATTAAAAATTCAATTGGATCGCTAATTTGGTCACTTTTAATATTTAATTTTAAGTATAAAACAAATTAATCACTATTTGGTAATGCTATATTGTTGTTTAATTTGTTACAATTCAATGACCCCAATTGTGAAGTAATTCTTAAACAGAATTTATAGCTTATAAAATTTCTCATTTTAGAACAGTAATGATTCCCACATTTTATAAACTCATGCACAAATGGATTCAGTCAACAAGAACTGCATGAATTTGCAACCCACAAAAGCATGGAAACTGAAGACCATTACACAAAGATGGCATCTGTATGATACCTAGCTTTGTTTGATATGAAGGGATCAAATCATTATAAGGAAGAAAAATTATATAAATTCATACTCGAATAACATTTGAAAAAAATGTGAGACAACCAATGCATATTATTATATAAGAAGAGTATTAGGATATATAAAGTGGTTAGCATTCTCATCAGCACGAGGAGTATTAACACACCTTTTAATACATCTTTTTATTATACATTTTATGTTGATTATAATTTATTAAAAATATAATAAAAAGAAAGACTCATTAAGCAAAGCGTGAGACCCAAAAAAAATACAGTTTTAATAAATTTAAACTAATAATAAAGAATGCATTAAAAAAGTGTGTGTATTAGAGATTGTGTGGTTAATATTTTCTATTAGTATTATTAATTTTGTGTCTAGATTGAGGAGATTAACTAAACGAGTTTTACATATATAGTTGGCGAGTATATCCACATTAACTGAGTGGGTGATGAATATATAAAGTATTATTACTGATAATAGAAAATATAAAATAGTGCATTTAAATCTTTTAAAATTTGATTTTTTAAAAAATAATTAAATTAATATAATATCATTTTAATGATAATTTATAAACTTATCATTATACTTGATATTGATTGAATAGTTTTAAATATTGATGAAAATAATGTAAAAAATATTTTTAATTGAATATCCAATTAATAAAAAAATAATAATTTAACTTGATACAAATAATTGTCAAATACATGTGACAGATTAATGAGATGATATATAACTATATGAAAAGGAATATTATATATATATATATAAGATTAATTACAAGAATATTAGACAATGTTATACAATGTTTGAAAACATTTCCCCCCCAGATAAAATCATTATCACATGACAATACAGTAAATATAAAATTGAAATTTATATAATAAGCTGATTAGTTTTAAAATTGACCATATATACTCATTTATTAATTCGTGCATAATTACAAAACTTAGAGAGTAGCAACAAGTCAACCACTATTAACATATAGTAACTTAATGATAAGTATCTAAAGCACATGCACATCATGGCCAAAGTCAATTCTAATAACAGTTGTTACTTGAAACATCCATATGTATAAATTAAAGTATCTAATTTAATTGACTAAATAAGAGAATATAAGTTACTATAATTTTTTTAATATTTTTTTTTATTTCAGATAAAAAAATATCAATATGTATTACTACAATATTTTTGGTCTATAATAAATTAAATCAAAATAATGTGCTATAGTAGAAAATGAACCAAAATAACAATTAGTTTCATAGATTTATTTTGATTTTTCAAACTCTCTATTCTATACTACTAGTACAGTATGGTTATTAATTTATTTTAAAAAATCGTATATGGGTTTGGTTGGGGTGCCAATCGGTTTTCCCATTACAGCTATCATCACCCATTTATAGCAAAGATAAAAAAGAATATTAAAGATGGTAGTATCCCACATTATGATAATACAAATGCATTCATGTCATGGTTTCGGGTCAAAGGGGGCAATTAAGATTCCTTCACGACAAGTTGAATAAAATATGGGGATGTTACGCGAAGCATCCAAAGTCACTGGAAGTTCCTGTGCTTGTAAATGATGACCATGATTAATCGTTTTCATAATTCATATTTCATTGTTTTGCTTAGATTAATGAACATATCTAATGCTTGCTTCATCTAATTCAAATGGTGGTTAATTAGCATCTGATGAGTGACAAATCTCCTGAAGTTAAAGAAACCTTAGGTATAGGAGAATAATGCGTGAGGAACTCATCAAATAGGTATAAGTGTTTGCATATGAAAGAATAATACTTTTATTTTTATTTTCAGTTGGATATATACCTTGCACATACAATATAGGCTCATAATTTATTCCATTTCGTCATTTCGTCCCTGGGGATTTGTAAGAGCGAAATGGCCCACAATACATTGCCAAGATGCTTGGGGTTTCCAAGTCCACACAGTGTTGCGTTATGTCAACTACAAGTTGCAGAAGCTACCCACCTCTCCTAGCATTTTATTTTATGCATCACATTCATGGATCCACATCACTAATTCACTATAAATAATGTCAACAATATAATTTATACAATAATTACATCACCTATTTCAATGCATATTTTTATCTATTCTCTTCTTATTTATTTCTCTTGCGTACGTGTGTAAAAGGTTAATGTATACATAACTCAAATATAATATTGAAGCCTGGCGTTTAATTATCGGCTTGAACATGAAGTTGCAGTTGAAGACACAATTTTACCTTAAAATAGTTTGATCGATGGGAGGGAATTGAAGATTACTCATTTAGTTGGATACTAAAAAACACCTTAAATACTTTTCAATTGCACAAATATATATATATATATATAATATTGGAGTTTGACATTTTTTTGTGTTAACTCTATGAGGAAAGAGATTATGAGTAATATGAAATTTAACATAAAATAATTAAAATTTGATAAAAAATTATTTACGTTAATAATTAAATTCAGATAATGTCTAAATAATTTAACTTTAATTTCAGCATATTAATAATTTATTTCGGAATGTGACTTTGGTTGCTTAATATATCTGAAATAGAGAAAATTAAATAGTAGATTTAATAATGAATTTGACTATATCATGCACCCAAAATCAAAGTGAAATTAAGTTGACTAAGAAATATAGAGGTATTAATGTAGTTATTCTCCGACTCTCAGTTTTGAACGCAATGCAATTAGATTAATGTGCTACAGCACAATTCTAGAAGAATCTGATGATAATATTTTAATCGAAAAATAAAAGCTGAAATCATTAAGGGAATATATTATTGGATCAATTGAGGAAGTTCAGGATTATGATTGTTGTCTCTATTAATAATGGTGCATAAAATAATAAAACTTGGTAGACATTGAAATAATTTCATTGGTTGGTGTATCCAAAAGATAACTAAAGTCTAAAGATGATGTTCATGGCACAACTAGAAACTGTCTGCTTGTAGCCACCATTTTATTCCATTATTATGATGAAATGAACTCTTTCTTTTAAAATTTTATTTTCCATAGCGATAATTACACTAAAAACTTTCCTATGGCTGTATTATGAGGTCAACTGAATTAGACAGATTAATTAGTTCCTCAACATACTCAAAATTAAGATAAAAGAGTTTGAAGTTGGCGTGGTTTCCTCTTTCAAAAGTTAAAAATGGATTTCCGCATCATTCCACGGATTTTCCAGCTAAGCCGAATTTTCCTCTCTTGGCACACTTGTCTAATCCATTACTATGTGCAGTATAATTGATAATTCACAAATAATCATATTAATCATGTCTCTTAAACATAAGATTATATAGAAATCTGATTAATTTTTAAGTTTGTGTGTGTAAAAGAATATTTATTAGAAAAAATCAAACCTTAAATCAATCTATGTATATTAATTTAGAGATTATTCTCTAGATTTTGGTTGCAAGAAATTTCAGGTAAAAAAAAAAAGAAAAACTGATATCAAATTTTCTTTTTTCTGATTCTAATTTTTCTTTCTCTTTGGAAAATAAAAGTTTCTCCTGAATCCTACTTAGAGAAAATTTCGTTTATATCCTTTTCTTCATAAATTGTTTATAAAGAGAACATCAAATACATTTTTTTCACGATTAAATTAAGAGAGATGCTATATGTTACGAAATTAATCTCTACGGAAGTAAATACAGAATAGTTCTTTTTTTATTGGTTAAAAAGTTAAATTAAAAAAGGAAGATAAAGGCATTTGATCACAGAAATCATGAAGAACCATTGATTTAAAGTTTCGTGCTAAAACCTTTTGTGCGATTTAGCAATTTTCTAAAATAAAATAAAATTTCAACAAGAATATCCATTTCATTTAAATTGCAAGATTCACGAATCACGATCACAAATAAGTATTTATCATTTTAAATTTCGTGGTCATGAAAAGATCTCCTAGCCGGCAGTAAGAGCAGGCGCTGCTGCTCATCATGTTCCTTTTTCAATTGATACCATGAAAAGTAATAAGCACAACGCCAGATATTCGATTTTTTTCTTTTATAGTTATTTTATATATATGCCATTGTTAAGGCACAATCACGAGTCCTCTTTAGGCCTTTCATTAGTGGGTGTATCTGATGCCAATTCCTTAATAAATAAATTTTCAATTGCACTTTCTTTAATTGAGAGTAGATTATATTGAGACATCAGAATTTGATATGATTGAATGACAATTTTAATATTTAAATATGTGATTAAGTGTTTGATTCTTAGAATCATATATATATAAATATATATATATATATATAGAAAAAAATAAAAATATTAGAAGAAGTCAGCCTTTAAATAAGTACTAGCTAAAGATTATTCTTTGCCTTTGAACCTTTAAAAAAAGCAAAAGGAATAGATTATAAACAGACATCCAAATTCCAGTACAACCGTAGCTCCATTTTGTTTTTCTAAGAAATTATGTATTTCACCCACTTACTTTTATCAACGCTAAGTGCACAACATTTTGGTTCTATTAAAAAAAGTGTCATGTGATAATATAGTATTTTTAAGTACCAAATCAAACAAACCATTAGTACATCAAATTTGTTACTTATTCCCTAAACACATCATTAGTTTTATGTGATAATATATATTAAATTAGTAACATTTAGAAACTCTAGGCCCGTCCAAACGAAGAGATCGATGGCATCTCTCTTCCAATAATTCGCTTAAATAATTAGAAATATTGGATTGTCCGAATCTGAAACCAAATGTAGTGTTATTACAGTTTATGATTTCACGTGGCCTTCTGTCCCTTAAAAACTGTGATGGTTCATTTCCCTAACTACACCAAGGCCAATCAATAGTACTACGACTATATGTATACAGAATTTAAAAGTAGTTGAATCTACCAAAATCTAACCTCACATACTTTATTGTTATAAAGCAATGTACCACATAAGTTAAAACCCAGCGACATAAATGTCTATTAATGCCCAGGGTAGAGCCAAAAGCAGTAAAAAGAAAAAACCAATATAAAGCGCATATCAGCAACCTAGTAGTTTTAAATGTGGCCAACTAACAGGAGCACCCTTTTCTTCTCTACTTTGCATTTCTTTTCATTCTTCTTGGTTCTATTCTTCACCACCTGCTGCTTAGGAAAGCACGAGTTTTTAATTTCTTGCTTCTCACTCACACATTTTTCCTGCACCAATATATTTGTCAAAACATAGATTCTGATATTCATTATTCATTCCAATAATAGCATAGGATTCTTTAACTGTAACCAGCAGAAACACCATGTAAATGGCTTCTGTGTATTGTGAATAAAACTACTCTTTTATTTATTTATTAAGATATGCTGCAAAAGATGTTGCCAATATAATAATAATAATATTTGGACTTTACTGCTTAATTAATTTAGATACAACCAAAAAGGAAAAGATAACATACTAGAAGCTCCATTAACTCATGATGCACATGATTTGTTTCTTTATAATCTGTATGAGCATACACACTATGTGGTCCTCTTGCAAATTTTCATGTTAGGTATACCTTGTACAAAAGCTCAAACCGAGTATTCTAATCTAACTAGAATTGGGTACATTATTTTAGGGTGAAAGAGACATTATGTTAATATATTTTCTCAATTCTAGAGGTTACCATTTTATTTTTTATTCTTTGCTGTAACCGGACAATATTTAGATATCTAGGGCCGAAATTCCAAGCACTGATTGCAACATAATAATTAAGAAGAGAAAAATATATGAAATTTAGTTTGACCAGAGGATGGTTACAGTTAATAAAAAAATTACAGGGGTTAGTCGTAAACAAGTAAATTATAATGTTAAACATTTCATTTTTCAACAATCAATTACTATATAGGCAATTTACTACTCTTATTTTGGTAATGATTTCTTTTCTTTTCTTACCAGGGATATTTCAGGTGTCTTGATAGGAACTAATCCTTTCTCTCCATTATTTGGGAGATTGTTGAAAGTTGGAAATGAGTAGCACATTTCTCTCTTGGAACCCTGGCTGGAC
This sequence comes from Glycine tomentella, assembly GCA_007407185.1. NCBI lineage: Eukaryota > Viridiplantae > Streptophyta > Magnoliopsida > Fabales > Fabaceae > Glycine > Glycine tomentella. The sequence goes on from PYAF01002615.1 coordinate 49,735, forward strand.
GAAGACTCCCCAGAAGTTTGTGTGGAATCATGGGACAAAGGGAGAGAGCTGCTACTAGAATCCATCTCTACGTAAAGCTAAAGGAACAAGTACTTTGTTGTATGAGTTTACACGGTAGATAGAATAATAAAACTTCAGAATAATTAAACTAAAGTAATACATCCCATCTTATCTAGAACGTATATAAATCTGATTTTATATGGTAATGCTGATACACAAAATAGTGATGATTCTCAGCAATATAGGTGTGAGTGTGACCGTGTGATGTATGTTGTAAGATAATTGTTGCTCCGTAATTGATGCGTGTGTGAAAAGGGTGTTATTTTCTTAGGCATATTCCAGCTACATGTAGATGAAGGATTAATGGTTTTCATGAACTACTTGAAATTGATTCCCTAAATGATAAGCTTTTTTTTTGCAAGTTGTTTATGTCATCACAGTTGTGGGCTTTCCTATTTCTATGATTATCTCAGGAAGCTAAGTATGCTGATCAGTAATCAAGATATACTTTCTTTTAAGCAATACAGCATCTGGTGATGTTTGTTGTCTAATTATGGAAATTGATTTTCTTTGAGCAAAATAAAAAAAAAGTAGGTTTAAATGTAAACTTGATCTTCCTCATTTTCAAAATTCGCAATTATGCTCATTATATTTTAAAATAGAAATATTAAATCTCAGATTTTTCAAAATCTATTCATCATTTTAGCCTCATATTTTAAAGTAGAGACATTTAATTCTTTATGAAATATACAATTTTGATCCTTCTATTAAATTCAAAAAGTGTTGATTAATAAAAAATTAATCTGATGTGACCCAAATTTAATGACTGATACAAAATTATTTATTTAATTTACATTATAATTAATGTTCTTTTAACAATTAACACTTTCTGGCAAAATGACTAAATCACATATTTTATAAAAGTGGACTAAATATTTCTATTTTAAAATAAGGAAACTAAAATTGTAGATTTTAGAAAATAAAAAAATTAAATGTCTTTATTTCAAAATAAAAAAACTAAAATTATGAATTTTAAAATATAAGAAACTATAATTGCATTTAAGCAAAAAAGTTAAATAGTTGATGCACCGGATGTAAAGGTTTCTATCATCTAACTACAAATCAACATTTATAATAATTAGTAAGTTGATTTTCACGATAACTATTTAAAAGTTATATTGCTGTTGATTGAAAAGTGTAAAACATTTTATACTAAGAGTGCATAGAAATTGAAATTAAAAAAAAATGTGCCAGATTTAATTATTCTTGACAAAATGGTTAATAGTAAAACTGGACCGAATTTAATTTTTAACCTTAAAAAGTCTGTGTTCAAGAGAGGCCACTCGATTCAACAATGTTCCTTTATAGAAAGCCTCTTTGGTGGACAAATCCAAAGATTGTCTGCCTTTGTCAGCCGGAACATTGCTGCCATATCTTTGTTTTCTTTCTAAGTATTTCACCTGTCATGACAACCATGAATATGTATAAGCAAAAATTGATGCATATATACACGTACACAACAAGCATATATAAATGTTTGAAAGGATAAGAAAGATATATATGTGACAGAATTGATGTCATTATAACAAGCAAGAAGGATGTTTGGGGAGTGATCATGGAAAGCTCACAATGAACTCCAAATGGTCCAGCCTAGCAATGATAGAGAGGGAGGAGTCATGAGAGGGTAGTTTGGGGTCATCCATTTGCGACTTTGGGATTTGTTTTTGTGTTTTGATAATACAAAAATGATGTGTATTTATTATGTATCTAGTGCTTGCTTTCCTCACTCAACAAAGAAATAACAAACAAACAAAAATCAACTGAGCTTTCAATTGCGACATTTACTCGTTCCCTCGTTTTCCTTGGACCGAGATTTTTTGAGGACACCTGGCTGGTCATACATTAGTTTGTTATGGTACGTGGTAACGTGGCCAGTGACCATCCTATATATATGAAAAAAAGGTTCATTACGACGGATAGAATTAGATAGGAACAAGAGTAGCAGGGTGTGATGTGCTGTAAATAATAGGGTAAGACTAGGTATAATCCAGATATTTTTGCAAAATTTAAGGTGGATTTTCAGGGTTTTTTTGGTCATACTTTTTGCTTTAAATTTGTTAATTTTGGGGGTCTTTAGGCTATATTGTAGAATCTTCTATTGCTTTATGTGCTCTAAATATGAATACATAATATTTAACTCAAACACATGGAATTTTTACTCTAACAAAGATAACTTTTTTGTTTTAACGATATATTACTTCATTAAAATTTTACTCTCATTGGTTTGCCTGGAATTCAGACACATAATTAAGCATTACTATGAGTAAAATATGAAATTATTTTAAAAAATCACCATAATCATACTTAGCTTGTTTTATATCTTACGAATATAGTTAACAATTTTACCTACACTATGATACTTTTCTGTAGAATATATTAGAGTTGTTTAGCATTTAAAAAGGGTAATTTTATTTACATCATTTTTCTTCTTCTTCAAATGTCTGTCTGTACGCGCATAACTTTTGATGAATAGATTTAACTTCAAAATTGAGAGATCATAATAAGCTATGAGATAATGAGAGTTCGGAGATCAAGTCATCAACCTTTTGAGTGGTTGCTTCCAGGCTTCCAGCACCTTTTAAACTTCTTTCCGGATTAGGTGCAGAAATGACTTATGGGAGTACAGGAAGCAACTGCCCAACCTTTGTAATGGGTTGAAAAGGAATTAGGGTCTCATCCGTGTATATGATAAAATGGACCATGAATGAGATGTAACAAGTGTAAGGCTCTGGCAGAATAAACTAACAGAACATTCAGTGGAAAATAACATGAACAATCATCACAGTGAAACTGCTACTTCAGAAACCTGAAGCCAGCATGAAAATCGAACTAGGCAACTGCTATAGAATCCTCACCAAATTCTACAAGATTCTAACAGCCATGGAAATCACCACAATAAAAATAGTTGTTTAAGCTTCGTCCTTTCTGCAATCATGCACTCCATTTTCCAAATAAAATTTTGTCCATTCACATCTTAGGACACGCTAAGAATAATCTAATTGATCAGAGTTCACAATTTTTTATTACCTCGATTTCCGTCTTTCTGATGTATTTACTGCAGGTTTGGACTAATCTACTCCATGGAATCTAAAAACAAATGACAGACACCTCTTTACAATGGTAGGGGTCAGTATGCCATTCCAGAGCTATGCAACTAGATACAAATACGGTCATTAACTTCAGAATTCAGAATCAATATCTGTATGTTGGACAAGTTACTTTTCCAAGTCCAAAATTCAAAGTTTTGTTAATTAAGATACAATGTGTGATCTAATTCTTGCAGTTTCAAATGATTCTATCCCAATATTGTGGATTAACAAAATTTCAAGCATGAAGATAAAAACACAACTCTGAAATAAAAAGGCTGCCATGGGTTAAAGAATGATTTCTTGAAGCAATAAACAAGTTAAGCCTTTGTGGCCATATTGTAATTGCAATGCATGAAATGAAAATGTTTTTGGAATTTAAAAGAAAAGGAAACATGTGCACTCAATGGCACCCCTCCTATCAAGCCTGCTGTATGAATTATTCATCCCAGAGCTGATCTTGTCATCTCATAAGCCAAGAAGCAAGCTGCATTGGCAGGAACACTTCGGGCCATTGCAGGACCAAAACCCTTATAAAGGCCCTTGATCCCCTCAGAAGCTGAAATTCTTCTGAAAGCATCAATTGAACCAGAGAACTTTGGGTTTTTGTAATCATCTACTTGAATCACACTCTTAACAACATCAGTCGGGTAAACTGTGAGCCAGAAAGCAGCTCCAGCCACACCTCCAGCAAGCATCAGAGAACCTCTACCCAGTCCTGAGGTATCGGTGCCACCTGCAAGTAATCGCTTTAATGCTTCATATACACCAAACATTGCAGCATTTCCAGGTACTTCGCGTGCCATGGTGGGAACCAAGCCCTTGAAAAGACCTTTTACGCCCCCTTCTGACCTGAGAACTTGCCTGGCCACATCCATGGGTCCCCCATATTTCACTGCCACTGCAGCTGTTCCAGTGCCAGCTAGCGCACTTTGTGCTTGCAATCTGATATTCACCATGAGACAAAATCAATAAATACATAGTTTGAGTACTTAATATGAAAAATGGATTCAGTTAAAGTTAACCAAGACTAATCTGCAGCTCAATTCATTCACCTTATTCTCATGACTATCTAATTTCATGTCAACCACCAGATACATGATTGAATTTGATTAAATGAGAACATAAAGAAGAAATGGCTCTTAGAAAACAAGGAAAAAAAAACTTAGTTCTAGCTAGAGAAGTTATTAGTTTTCAAAGAGGTTAAAATATACAAAAAAGTTTAGAAGTAGAAAAAAGAAGCTATAGATATAGAAGTTGATAGAAAGAAAATACAGGAAATGCAACTAAATCATGACAATTAAAACATCATCAATGACCTCTGACCTGCATTTGATCAATTCAGTTGGGCACGCTAGAAAAGAAACAGCAACTCCAGCTCCAGCTCCACAAACAACCTGCTGATTTATTGTGAGGGTCGCACCGGGATGCGACCTCAGTAATGCTTCCATTTGTCCCCGAACTGTAAACAGGACAGCATTGAAGGCAGCTACTGTGGCAAGTGGAGCTCCCATACCCTTGTATAAACCCCTTGGCCCTTCAGCTGCCACTGTCTGCTTGACAGCATCAATTGCACCAGAATACTTGGGAAGCTGGCCAGGGAGTGGTGTTGGCTGGCTCTGGAGCTTGACCTTGATGGTGTCAAATGGGTGTCCAACTATCAATTGTGCTGCCCCTCCAACAGTCCCAGCTGTTAGGTCCTTTGCCACATCTCCCATCTGAAAATTCAGAATTCCAAGAATGAAAACTAAGGATTAAGACAAGTAGCTTAACATGCGAAGTAAAATTACTATTACAATAAAATTTATGATTCTTGAGAAAACAGCCCATTTAAACAATACTGGAGAAAACATAAAATCTTGGTCATGCACTTTATCTCTACATAAGTATTGAACAGGATTGTATGGTGTCTGTTTCTTATTAATTTCTTTGTCCCCATTAAAAAAGTGTCTGAAGTTCAAGTAATATATGATGTTTTTTGGGGTAAAGTTATAGCCAAGAGAAAAGCTATACTTCATCAAAGTAAACTCCCATTTTAGGGCCTGCAGTTTTAAGCCTCATTCACACCCGTCCATAACTGTGCAAAATCTGAGGCCAGAGATAAATCCAAATATATTCCTGTAATAGTCAATAGTGACAACATCTGGTTAGGCTTGGAAGGAAAGGAAGGGAAAATGTTGCCAGTATCAAGATCAAAGCTTGTTATGAATACATGCACTACCTTTTCTTTAACTTCATTTCCTTTATATCGAAAGATGTATGGGAAACCAAAAAAGGAAAGGAAATAGTGAAACCCATCTTCATGTTGAGGTCTCAGATAACAGTTTTGAAATGTACTCATGATCATACTCACATTGATAAAAAAAAAAAAAAAAAAAAAAAAAAAAAAAAAAATTAAAAAAAAAAAAAAAAAAAAAATACATGATCACACCAATTGAAACAGAAAATGGAGACTTAAAATATTAAAAAGACTCAAATAAATGTAATAAAAATCGAAGTTATAAAAATATTACACAATAAAGTAACCAAACAGAATGCTTGAAAAATATAACAATTGTAGTTGAACAAACTGAAGTAAATATTTATACTTCCATTCATACATATTCTACTCTCTTAATCAATGATTCATGCGTTGTAGTTTAATAGTGATTAAAAACTTCAAAAGTGACAAATGAGAAAGCATCAACAGCCATAGAGAAATTCTGCAAGAAATACATGCTCATATATGCAACACAGGGTATATACACATGCATCATCCTTTCCAGCAGCAGCAGGTTCGTTTTAAGGTTTACAAAAGCTCAACATCATTCATATTTGATATAAAATAAACCAAAAGGAATGTGGGTGAGACCCTTTAAATACATCTTAGATCTAGAACCGTTTTTCTTATGTCAGTCTTGTTTAAAGACATATGACATTCAATTCACACCCCTTTGTCATCAACCATATACTTGATGCCCATGGTCCATTACCATTCTCATAGGATATCCAGATACAACAAAAAAGACAATAAAAGCGGTTCAAATTGAAACAGGTTAAGGAAAGTGACAATCCATCTTCCACTCTTTTTGCTTCATAGATTAGAAAAATAACCACATATTGCTTACAAAAAACCATTCCTTTTGCTCATTTAACGAAGCACCCACAAAATTACACACAGCCTCAAGACAAATTCCGGAAAATAACAACGAATGAAACACAATAGATGCAGTGACAAACGTATCAATCAAGTTAATGATCGTCTAACTAAATTAGATTCACCAGAAATTTAAAAAAAAAAAAAAAAAACGCTATTTTATCAATCAAACATCAAAGGTAGAATACAAATAGAGTTTAAGGAATCGGATCACCAATGACACGTGCATTTATCCATCTAAAAAAATGAACTTTAGAAGAAAGCTAGAATGTTACCGTGCTTTCGCTGGTTCCCAATTAAATGGATGAAGAAAGAATCAAGTTCAACCAACACTTTTGTCAGAAAAGCAGAGTGAAGAAAAGGTTAGAGTTGTATGTAGAATAGAAGACGATGAGAGAGGTTTTGATTGAAATGAAAGGCGTTCAAAATCAAAAGAAGGGGTGTTAGGTGAATCTGTGAGGTGGGTTTCTGAAGGTGACAGATAATGATCCAAATGCAAGACACACGAAAATAGTAAGAGTCAGAGAACCAGAACAAAGTTTTGATAGAGATGTGCAATGCAGCGCACAAATGCAGAGAGGTTGAGATGACGACAGAGGATTTGTCACAAACACACTCTCTGTGTCTCCGTCTGTGCCTCCAATGAATCAGAGTTACAAACTTATAGTCGACGATCAACACACACGTGAAGTGGAAATTCAATTTATTTTCATACAAATATTTATTTATGCAGAAAAAGAAAAAGGAAGACAATGATAAAAAAAAAGGAAAAGGAAGATTGATATAGTAGTGAGAGAAGAAATAATATTAAAAATATTTTATATAAATAATAAAAGGCAAATACTAATAATTAAAAGTATGATTAAGAAATTTAAAATAAAAATATTTTTTTATTAAAAGACAGAAAATATTTTTATAATAAATATATTATATTTTAATTTTTTAACCAAGACAGATTCATAATATAATATGAATGTCACCAACCATGGGATGCGCCCATCACAAGTTCACAAAATAATACGATAGAAGTGAACTTGTACAATTTTCAGTCCAAATCCCAAGTAGTAGGTAATAACTTGATGTTTGGTCCGTTTTAAAAAGTAACGTGCCATATTTGACACGAATTCTTGCCTTAAAGGTAGCAAACTTTTGATATTCAGTAATAACTACTTATTTTATTTAGCAGTTTTTTATTTAAAAATAAATTTAAATAACCTATGTGTCAAATATAATATAATGTGGGAACATTTGTGAGAAAAATATATTTTGAGATATTTTGGTGTAACACATCACTGCCTCAAACATGCAGCTTAATTGATTTGTTCTTTAACTGACCACCACTCTAAACACCCACTAATACTCATAAAAAGTGCTTTCACCAAAGAAAAAAAAAAGTGTTAGCAAAAAATAATCTTTCCATTTTAAATTTAAAGTAACAAATTCACATTCAGAATCTTGTATTTATTTCTTCGATATAAAAATATAAATGTAAATGTAAATATTAAATAACATATATTAAAAATAAACACAAATTTAAATGCCATGCCATGTCAACGAAAACATTCATATCAAGTTTTTCTTTTTGTTACAACATCCTTATCAAGTTTACCAACCTCAATCTCAAACGTCACGCCGTTTCATTGCTATTCTTGGCCAACATATCCTTTTTTAATAATTCTTCACGAGAAATGAAATTCCAAACATTCAGCAATTTTTTTCTTACTGTATTAAACACTTGAATACATATTTCAAAAGGCGGGCGATATAAAAAATTTGTGTATGTTTGGGTGAAAATTTCCACACAGATATTTTTTGTAGTTTTTTCAAGTAGGAGTTGTATTAAAAATCTTGTTATTGATTATATATGTGTTGACTTGAACCATAGGGGAACATGTTTGCCTTATTTACACCTTTTCCGTTAAATGCCTTAAATACTACATTCAATAATAGTTAATTACCCGAGAAACTGTCTTTTTTCAACATGTGTTTATTCAACATATGTGGGTTACTCACTTGAATCAGGTTGGTTTTTCTATTAAAGTCGGCCATATATACAATGATACTGTAATGGTTAGTATTCTGGATATGGTAAGGACAAAAGAAAAAGTAAAAGCTTCCAAAAACAATTGAAGAATACATCATCCCATCTATACCATAATTACAAATTTACATAGAACAAATTGACAGGTGAAAGAATCAGCACTCTTCCAAACATATCATAAAATCCAATATCTTCTTCTTTTTCAAGAGGATTGTCTTACCACTTGTGATCAGCCCCAAATGTGCATACATGACATACACATCCAACATAGCTTCAAACCACCATCCACCATTTTCCACATGACTGGTAGTAGTAGTAGTAGTAAAGATGCTATCGACTTTTTACCCTCTTCCCAATTGAATTTAATATACACTTGAAGCATAGTTTTAGTACTAAATAAAATTGAAAGAGAATTAGACTTGACCGGATGTATTGCTGCTCCCTTCAAGCAATGGCATCAGTTTTCCTCCTCTAGTTGTGGTAGATCGGTCCTCATCATCTGTCATATAGATCAACACTTTTCAAAAAGATTCCTGTAAACATTTAATAGGATTATCTTTTTGTCTCTTCAACCGATTTATAGCAGTTCTCCTATTGTTATTGTTAAATAGTTAATTGGGTAGGTGGCCAACTAACAATTCTCAGTTATCATCAATCAAATACAAATTTATATATCCAACAACACAGCAAGTATCGACCGTAACACACTATAGGTTATTTTCCTACAAATGTCTGCACATCACCTTTGATCTCTACTGCAACATGCTCATTAAGTTTAACACAGTTCAAACTTCAGGTTACAGAATGACATCATCAAAGAGTAGCAAAAATTGGTATATGGTTTCATTCATGATTTTTAGTTTCCAAAATGCTAAAAGGAAAAGCTGCCAACCCCTTCATCATTCTAATTGTGACGGATTTTCCTTGTCTCAACCCGCATCATTATTCATTTTGCAACAGCTTTTACAAGACACCAATTTTTGTGGAGCTATTGACTTACATATAATTAATAACCGTTCAGCCATATCTCAAAATACTAAACTTAAAATGTTTACAGCAGATTCCTAGCCGGTCAAGTCCTTCCTTAGCAGCATTAGAGGAGTTCTAAGATGCCCGGTCTTCCTCCTAGCTTAGGACATGTATATATATACATGGATGATGGATGTATATCAGGTCCATTTCACATATTCTTTATGGCAGAGTAAGCTTCAACGTGAACATCGTAGCATTCCCCATCCCATGATAAGTCATGCGCCATTGCTTGCATTATTTTTCGTTTCCACGTGGCAGGGTTAGTCCTCTACAGGCAAAGGATAGTCATTTAATAATGTATCATAAGCAGATGCATGATATCCTTTCTAAAATAGAGTAAAACTTATGTATTGATAGTGTAAAACAATTTTATACTCTCATCCAATCATAAATTACGATTGATATGACTTTTAAAGTATTTATTGTAAAAATCAACAAACCTACCATACATGATGGTTTGTGATTCGACAACAGTATAACATTATTTTACACTATTAGAGCATAACCTTTTTTTTTCTCAAAACGTATTAAGGAAAAACCATTGGAAACTACATACAATTTCATCAATGGCAAGGCTAATAGACATGTTTATGAAGCTAGACTTGATTAACTTTGAGTACTTGGTGGCCTCGTTGTCTTGGTTGATGAAGCTACTATCAAAAGGTATCGACCTTGCAGATATAAATGAAATGAGTGTTAAACAAGTATAGAGAAAAAAATTCATCCATCACAAAATATATTTATGGCTTACCTGTTTGAGCTAGCATCAGGGGCAAGTGCTATTGGAGCTGCTCCATACCTTAAAGCAATGAGCTACGCATTCAAGTTATAAAAATTGTATGATTCAGTTGAAATACATGAAAATCTCCACTCGAAACAAAATTTGCTTAGACTGCATTGTTTAATACTACATTGCAAAATAAATATGGATTGTCAGCATCTATAGTCTATAGCATTATCAATTTCCACAGTGGCAATACTTAGTGTTTCATGAAGACAACACAGTCTTATAGAAACTTTAATTTCTTTTAGAAACGAGCAACTTCCTAGTAGCTTGGCTACCAAATTTAATTCATACAAGTTTTACTTGAAGTGCTAAATTAGTGGAGGAAAATTATCACTAAAGTGGATAGAATGGTCTTACAGGGATTTCATCAGTAGGATCAAGAAAAGATTGGCACAAGATGATGTCAGATCCAGCAAAGACTAAATGCAACAGAGCTTCATCATACGTAGGCACAAATTTAAGATTATCATCCTGCAGAGTTGAATGGATGGCAAATCATTAGTAGCAGACAAGGAGAAACAAAATATAACTAAGGTTCTAGAACATGGAAGTGTATCGAGTGAGAGAAGAGGGTGAGAGGACTGAGGAGTACATCTCAACCATATAATTAAAATAAATGTTTAACATTTTGAACTAATTAAAACAATTTTGACCATTTCTATATGGTTGTATGGTCAAAACTAACACTTCTCACCTCTCATGCACTCACTGGATATGTCCCTTTTAGGACATAATGTCAAAATAATGCAGCTATACGACCAGATAATTTAAATTGAAATATTCATTCTGCTGAATAATGAGTATGACAAGATATGCCCAGGCAATTTGCCAAAAAAATGGAGCCAAAATTGCTAATACTCAATGCTTTGCCACAGGTAGCATATATAAAAGCAATCAGTTACAAGGGATTACAATATTAAAAACATAAGTGTGGGAACTACCTTGAATTCTGTCTGAAGTGATTCAGGCGCCTGATTCAAGACCAATCTTTGACTGGTCCCCATAAATATAAACTGCAACTATTCCAAACTGGTTTCAAACAGGAAATCCTCTGAATCAAGTATTTCTTATAGCCAGATTCATTTCATACAAGGTCGATTTACTTTGAGGTTTTATCACACTTTTTCTTCATTATGGAAACAAGGAACAATAAAGATTATGTTTCTCCTATAAGCAAACAGATAAAAAATCATATGCATACTGCTGTATTTGGAGCTTCCTTTTCAATATCAGTTAATGAGAAAGTCTTATAAGCAATGAAACTATACTTTTTGAGAAAAAACATAAGTATAAGCTCCACAGAGATGGCAACCTGGACATCATACTGCTTAGCATTCAAGATAACTTCCTTCACCCTTTTTTCGTCAAGGTCACGTCCTTCTGAAAAAATGCATCCAACCTGATAAAAATTTCAATAATGAGCAGAAAAGCCAAGTAAAACCACATATAATCAATTCTTGACATAGTATACCAGCGATAAAAGTCATGGTTTATGAGAGGTAGCTGCAAAAAAATAAAAATAAAAATCAACCTTAACCACTAATTTCACCAAATGAAGATTCATAAAAAATAATAAATGAATAATTTCAATAAAAATGGTGAAGAACTTCCCAAGCATGAGCATAGGAAGGGGGGACATAGGCACAAGTTGTTCACTTTTCCCTTGGCCCTTTTTCATTTTGGAGAATCCCTCATCTTCATATTCCTTGTAACTTCATTCTCTCCGTCTTGATGAAGTTCTTCTTTTATCAAAATAAGATGTCGTTTGCAGTTCTTTTACCCACATTAGTATCTGAATTTATTTGCCATTTGGCTTGCCTTTGACATCTTTTAAACTGTGTTAGAGAGTTATCACATTCATATTGTTTGCTACCTTACACTTGTATGTTGCACTCATAAATCATAATGGGTTTTTGTTTCTAGGGGGAAATTGGGAGCAACCTAATTCATCCTCTCTTGTGTTTGCTTATATTCCCACAAATCTGTCCTAGAGGTTTAAGCAGAAACTCAGATTTTGCAGGGGTGAATTTGAAACTGTGCTTAATCCTATAATGTAGATTTCAAGTGAAGATCCAATGGACACAATGACAAAAAACATTATATTAAACTCTTGCAGAAGAGAAAGTGTGAGGAATACACACATCGAAAACTAAGGCATGAAGATAGTCATGCAATTATCCAAACTAAGTATTTCAAGAATGCTAAAACTATAGTTAACAAAAACGCAGCTTAAATATATTATATACATCCTGAAACTAGCTCATTGTATCTTAGATGAGAAATTTTCTAAAAATGGAATTGCATATAAAGTAATATAATAGATCATTAAGTTTCTCATTGCATATATTTATCATGGGCCGTGGCAAACAATTAAGGAGCAAGGGGTGATCCACTCACAAGAATAGTAGAAGAATGTTCAGATAATCCCAGCTGCTGCAGCAATGCAGCTTTGCAAAAAGCTTTTCCATTCATATTTTCAGCGTTGAAATTTTCTGGAAGAAAATAGTCAGTTGAAGGATCCCATGTTGATTTGTCTAATCCATAAGGAGCAATGACCAACTTGTCCCTGCAACCAAATGTAATTTTCCATGTTGAATACTAAGGGAAAGTCAGAGGGAGGAGGCTTTAGTGTAAAAACACATTATCAAACTAAACAAGGGGCACTGTTTTTAAAAAATTAACTAATATATGCATCAACCAGCCCATTTGCTATGTTGACAATTTCAAGTTAATATTGATTTGCAAGAAAAGACAAAATAATCCCTCATCAAATGTTAAACAAGATTGAAAGTATGTTATGACAGCATACTTACCTATGGACATTTAAAGTGGGCTCCAGTTCATGACTCAAATTATGAACAATTACGTGCTTTGGATAGATAGATGACATTATTACAACTCTATTCGAATAGACAACTCCACCCTGCAAAATTGATGGAAGACTCAATGTTGGACAGTAATAAGAAAATACAGTGTCTAAAAATAAAAGACTTTGTGGTACGCAACATGATGTGTATTCAACGATTTAATATTGCAAATTGAGGGGTATAATCTAGGGGAAATTTGTTCTCTTGTATTCCTTCTTGAATGCAAGGCGATTATTTGTTGCCTTATTAAGTGTCAAAATGATAAATGTAGAATTTGATAAGGAATTTCACAATTTCCAACCAAGTAAAACTAATATAAATGTAAACTCAAGATCACAATCCCCTCCCCCCTCCCCCAACTCCCAAAATTAGGAAGAATTAAATCCATGTCATGGCTCTCTAGAAACATATATAACTAAGCTTTCCTCTGAGACACAAACTGTAATGATTCTCTAAATTCATGAGACTGGTCCAAGGTGGTATACAGCTTCCTAAGTGTCTTCAAGAATAAGGGAAAAAATAAAGTAAAGCTAGAAAAGAAAGCTCCAATGACTTTTTCAATATCATCTTGCAGTTATAGAGATGAATGCAAGAGAAAAATAAAGAATACAAGAGTAAAGAGGATACCTTTAAAATATTGACAAGTTGTGTGTTACTGTTGTCTTGTAAACGATCAGGGCGATGAAGTCTTAAAGGATCAAGCCCACATAAGGCCAGTTTATCTGGTTGCTCAATACCCTACAGCATGCACCGCACTTCCAATAATTAGAAGACTGACAAGACCAAATGTAAACATAAACTCCATAACAAACTATATGTAATTTTTCCAGCAAATTTCGGCAGGAGGAAATGTCAAAATTGAGAAAATTCAACACAAAATGCATATCCAACAGGGCAACATCTGTTACTAGCCTGTGAATTGAAGCCATGGCATGTAAATAATATTCTGGTTCCTTCAAGTCCCTAAACAAAACAAATGAATAAGTGACAATAAAGATTTGTGCAACAAAGCAATATAATCTTCCATAATGTAAATCATCCTTGTACATAACAAGAAAAAATCTGCCAAATTTGTTTTCTTTAAAAGACAAAGCTATTTAATGGCAATAAAGGATAAAGATGGTTATGCCACCAGACACTCAGTGCAGCTTCCAATCAGCTACAGGATGGAGAAAGTGGGGATATGCTCTCCACCTTCTGATTGATGAAGAAAAGGATCACTTGAAACAAGATTAAAATATTCTGAATAATGCCAAGAAAAGGACTACAACTAATGTGGGACTGTTACAACAAGATCCTCCAAGATAATGCCAAGAAAAGGTAAGGTGGAGTCAATAAGAAGAACTTCATGATTACATCTACAGCCTTTTGGGAAAACAAATAGCAAGCTTTGAACTTTCAATTGTCGGATTGTGTGTCATTTGAGGCCATTGGAATTCAATTTCCCTTTCCTTGTTTATTCTCCATGAATCAAACGGTATAATCAATCGTTAAAGTTTGTGTATCATTATTAGCTTGAGCAAAATAGCTTCACAATGAGTTTTTTTTTCCTCTTTTCTTGTTTGAGTTATTGTATAACCTTCTATCATTGCCAATACTCTTGGTATCTTTTATGCCATTTATAGAGACTTTCAAACCAATAGATAAGATTTACAAATCAAACTAAAAAAAAATTAAAATTAAGAACAGACACCTGTTTAACAAATGTATCCCAGAAAAGGGGCCCAACAATGGCTGTCTCCCAATTATGTAGATGCAACACATCAGGCTGCTTTCCACATTTTACAATATAGTCCAATGATGCCCGACAAAAATAGGAGAACCTGATGGCAAAAAAAATCATATCAAGATTATTGAAAACCATATACACCAAAGTAAAAAGGAAATTTTGTCACATGTAATTATGTAGTGTAGAATATTCCCTAATTGTAATTGGTATTAGTTTTCCTTCTCTCTTTATTATATACAGATTTGTAGCCTAAAATTTCTAGGTTAGCCTTTATTTCATCTGATTTTCATGGCTATATGTATGTTGTACCTGTACCCACTGCTGTATATTAATCAGAAAACAATTTACAATTCATTTCTGTTTTAAAACCTTAATTTGATCAGATTTTACTTTCCGGTCACTTATAACCAGAAACTAAAGTGCAGATGAGATAGTATCTATCAGAGTATCTCTTTTATTTCTCTCTTCGAAGATAGTTTGAGTGCACAAAAAGTCAGTCATAATGGGTTTCAAAAATAGTATGTTTATATGCAAATATTATAAAACATTTTTCCTCCTTTTAACTTCTATTCTTTTGACCTTTGCAATTTGTGAATTAACTCATCTAATTTTGTTGCAACAATGGCAGCACTCTGAAGTCTGAACTATATATTTTCAAGCTGAAAAACTAGCATGCAAAGAAAATATCCAGCCATCCAGTCTCTGATTTTAATTCTTAACTGTTGGAAAATATTTTATTACAAGGCATTTTCTCTCTAAGGACAGAGTAATGCGCTTCAACCCAGGCTTTTCTAAACTCTCCTCTGTTCTATTTTCTTTTCTTTGTACTAATTAATTGTTAAAAGCATTTATGTGTTTTGATTCTATGTGATTTAATACCGCTGCTATGTTCGTTGTTTCTGGCTTCATAATTTTTATCTAACATTAACTTTATCAATTTTCCTTTTAAACAAGAACATTTCAAAATCATCTGATTAGCTTTTTATATGTTCTTTGCCTTACCATTATAACATATAGAAAACTAGATAAACCAATCATTACAGATATCAATTCACTCACCTTTCAAAATCATCTGGGTATCCATATATCATCTCACGGCTGAAAAATGATGAATAGTACTTTGGCTCTATCAAAGTGACTCCAATGCCAAAAACAACACTGCCACACACTAAGAGTAAGTATAGAATAAATGAAAATCAGTAGATTTTAAACAAGGAACAAGACGTGAAATATTATTTCTACTATCTTTCATTAACTCTTTTGTCCACCATTACAAATTATTTGACATCCATTATTATATGCAGATTTACGGTAATTACACAGACAAAGAAAGCCAAACTAACCCAGTCCAAATTCTATTTTCGTGTAATTGACCATTAAAATACGAGGTAACCTCTACATTAACTTCGTTCAATCCTTGCACTTCATCTAGGTTTAAACTTGCATACCTACATGAAAATTAGATACATCCAAATTAAGGAATTATAAATATCAAGCAACTATTAGACTAATATATAAAATAGAGATCAAATGCTTAGATACAGGGCACACAATAGAGATCATGCTCATTTTTGTTGTCAATAAATTGAAAGAATAACAGAGGCAAAGAAAATAAAAGGACATAAATTTCGTAATTACTTTGGCAATATAACCTCCACCAGGTGGCCCTTTCTTTGAAGTGCACGAGATATGCCGGTCACATATGAAGCTACTGATCCTCTAGGGACCAATGGTGTCATTTCTGTGCAAATGTGAACAATATGAAAACCATTCCTGAATGTAGTTGATACAACAAAGGACAATCAGATTTTAAAAACTTCATCTGAGAAAGGAAAACTGAAGAATGAAGATAGTAACTTATTCTACCATTTATGAACAGAAATAATAGCCTAACGTGAAGACAATCCAGAATCTATAAATGGTCCATAGCATATATTACCAGCATAAACCTAGGCTGACTCAGTATCATATTAAACATTAAATGTATTACTGTAAGCATATATATTTGCTAATTTTATGCCTCTCTGCATGCTCAGTTACTTTTCAGTAATTTGAGAATGCTACATGCTGTATGCCACTAAGACAGCAAACATCGGATCATTCATTGAGAGCTTTAAGTATGAAGGAATAAAATAATCAAATGCAGGCAGGATTTACTTTTTGTATCCATCTGAAAAGCGACGAAGTTCTCCTAGAAGTTCAGGATCTTTTTTGTGTGAGATGATATTAAAAACATCAGCCAGACTCACTTTGTGGTTCATCACCAAACTTCTAAATTCAGATGCTTCTCCAGCACTAATCATGCTGCTAAGAACCATGGCATCTATCCGAAGCAGCAATTCTGAACAAGTTGATAGGTTATCTGGGTTACAAAATACAAACAGAAACACCTAGTTCAATTAATCATCTAGAGCTTCAAAGACAAATTTATCATTGATAAAATCAGATTAATAATAGATTTGGTTACCATAGATTTGAAAAATAGCATACAGTTCAATTATGTTAACACAAATATTTGCTAGTCATTATGTTAGGATTCAATTTATGGAACTTGAGTCTCACATTGAAAGTATGAGATTTAGAAATGGGGTTTATAAGGCCTTGGACTCTCCAAATATTGGAAAATCGAGAGAATAAATATTGAGGAGATTTACACCAATGAACCATGAGCAACCATATAAGTGAACTAGACACCACGCTTTAACCCAAAATCTTAAGGTTCAATTTTATGGGTCTTCTCCTCACTTATATGGTGCGCAACTTTTCTATTTTTGTCCGATGTGGGACTTTACCTCACACTTGTACTCCAACAATCTCTCCCTTAAGTGTGAGTCTCTCCCACATAGTAGTCTCCCCCTCGAGCGGAAACCAGTTTCGATTCACAAGTATCCAATGACATGCTCTAGTACCTTGTACCGTCGCAACACTTGCAGGACCCGCTGCCTAGCCTCCATGCATGCACTCACCCGCCAGGAAGACTTTTGATACAAAGGATCCTGATATCCATGGATCCACAACCGCCTTCTTATTTGTCCGAGCCGATCACCAAGTCGGACAATTAGCTCTGATACCAATTGTTGGGTACCGAGGGGGGTAAATATTGAGGAGATTTACACTAACGAGCCATGTTGGGTTAAGGTGTGGAGTCTAGTTCACTTATATGGTTACTCATGACTCATTGGTGTAAATCTCTCTGATATTTACCTCCCTCGAATTTCCAACATTGGTATCAGAGCCGATGGTTCAACTTGGTGACCCGCTCAGGCGAGTAAAGATGGCGGTGATGGATCCATGGACATGAAGATCTTTTGTATCGAAAGTCTTCCTGGAGGATGAGTCCATGCCATGCATGGAGGCCAGGCAGCGAATCCTACAAGTGTTGCGGAGGTACAAGGTAAGCCACCATTGGATACTTGTGAATTGAAGTCGTTTCCACTCAAGGGGGAGACTACCATGTGGGAGAGACTCACACTTGACGCGGAGATTGTTGGAGTACAAGTGTGAGGTAAAGTCCCACATCGGATAAAATAGAAAAATTGAGCATCATATAAGTTGATGAGACCCATAAACCTGAGCCTTAAGGTTTTGAGTTAAAGTGTGGTGTCTAGTTCACTTATATGGTTTGCTCATGGCTCATTGGTGTAAATCTTTCTGATATTTTTCCCCCTCAGTACCCAACAATAACCTAGATGCTGCTAACAGCAAATGACATGCATATGTCTACAATTGACCAAATATGTATTATGAAGTACAAAAAACACATGCTATTAAACTATCACCTTTTACCTTTACCAGCACCAGCCTGTTTTTCTGCTTCCAATTTCTTTATCTTACTGAGCAGCGACTGTTTTTCTCTGTTTGTTTTGTCAAGTTCCTCAATGGCCCTAAGGCGTTGTTTGTTCAAGTATAGTATGTCTACATGCAACGAGAAAATTCACCAGAAGTTATTTAATACTCTTCTACAAAGCACAAGTATGACTCAGGTGAAAGAACTAACTCTGTTGAGCTTCTTTGAACAATTGCCAAATATTATCTTGTTTCACATTCTGGTCATCATCATACATGGACTAAAACACAAAGGGGGAAAACATTAAGAAGGGAATGAAATACTAATACTTGCTAAATACGGAAAAGGGAGAGTAAAAGAAGGGACATGTAAAAACACAACACTTTTGAAACTAAAGCAACATACCTGGGACATGTCCACATTTTTGTTACCCTCTGACCTAAGATACAAATTCCTAATTTAGTTTCCGGCTGACCTCGCATTTAAAATGTAAAAAAGAAAAACAAAACGAACATAAAAGAAAAAAAGGTTACTTCTGTTCATGTAAGCTATTGACATCTCCATTATTCCTGAAAATACAGCATAAGAATCAAGCAAGAAAAAAAGGGTAAGCCACGAATCATTTGTGAGATGAATTGTATAAATTACGAACAATCAAGCAAAAGGGACGATTTTTCAGTCTATGGGGCATCAAAGTTAGATTTTTAGGACACCCCACTAAAAATATGATAGTAAAAAACAAAATAAAAAATGAGTGGTGAAGATAGAGAGGCTGGAGAAGTGGGAGTCAAAGCCTGACCTCAAACAAGAAAGAGGAGGAAGTGCAATGGGTTTTGGCATGGAAGGGAGTGAAAATTGAGGAATCGGTGAATGGAAGAAAAACAATGTCCCCATATTCGTTTCAGGCTCAGAAGAAGAAAGCTATGTCCTGAAGCTGCTGCAAGTGAGTGATATCGCACCACAGTCACACCCGTGTCCATGATAATGTAACTCTGTCTCTCATCCAAATCATTGTTTCATGTTGAAACTACAACCATAAAGACAAGACAATATGCCAACTAAGCAACACGTGTCCGCTTATCTCATGTGCTGCCTTAGTGCTTGTGAATTTGATTTGATCAATGATCACCCCCTTAATGTTAAGGCACTTAGCAATTCTTTACTTATCTCAAGAGTCATAGAGAAGGCAAAATGGACAGGTCATCTTGGGGCAAGCGGGTAAAGTGTAAAAAATAGAGGAAAATGGATCTTGCCCCACCATGAATGTGTAAAAAAAAAATACTCTTTTACTTTTTTCCTCTTAATATTGGTACTCACCATATTCTTTCGGGCAAACCAACATAATTAGGATTATGTTATTTTACATAAATTTCTATACAATAATTATGATTCTATTCCATTCCAGTAATATTTTATTGTGTAACATGAATTCTGATAAAATGAAATTATGATTCAATTATATAATAATTTAGAAAAATTATATTTCTATTACATTTTTTAAGAGTAGGGAAGTTTAATTCCAATGTACATTGTGCAACAAAATCATATTTTTATTGTACTTTCCTAACTGACTCCTCACTTCACTTGCATAATAGAATAATAGTTACATTATGCACTTTTTTCACACGTTGAGCTACACAACGGAAACAAACTTCAACTAAACTAGTGGGGGTATGAAAAAAAGTATAACTAAATCACAATTTTGTTGTATAATGTTTTTTGCACTTTCACTAATACAACATAAGTGTATTTTCGTTGTGCATTGTGGAGAAGAATATCTTTGAAATTTGAGAATGTTGGTAGAAACCAAAAGCAATTAGGTTGGGGCCAATAATAACTCGCAAAATAGAATGGATCAAATTGACCCAAATTTCATATGACCTTATTGTTTGTAGCCAATCATATTGGGTCAAATTAGTTTACTTTACCTTTTTAGTTTAAGTATATATAAGTTTAAAAGGAAAAAATTTAATAAATATCAGACCAAAATATGTTTTGTTGAATTTGAGTCTATATTTTTTAAGTCCAGTTTGGTCCAACAAACCTATTGAATAAACTCAAATTGGTTTAATTCTATTTATGCCAACATTTTTTAGTTCACCCTAATCCAACTTGGTGAGCTTATCCCATTTTATCTCTATCAAAAGTATGGGAGAGAGGAGAAAAAACGATGAGAATGTATTGATTTTTTTTAATCAATTAAGTATCTAATTAGATTATCATTGGATTTGAAAATAATAACAGATAAATTGTTATGCATCCACATAAGTATATTGGATTTTATATGGAAGGATTAGTGTATAACAAATAAATGTATATTTTGTCATCCTATAATAATGTGGATATTTGATGATCCAAACACATAATGTACTATTTTGCCGGTGAAATCCTATTGATAGTTCCTACTTCCTACACCCACATTAATACTAATATCTTTGTATTCTATAAAATAATCATTAGGATTTTTTCTCATCATAGACTATTACACAACTTCAATATAAAATCAAAGAAGTTTCTCAATCATATTATTACCTACAACATCAAAATCATTATGTATGTAGAATAGATAGTCACTAATAATCTATATTATTAATAAAGGAAATATTATTTTTTTGTGTTGACAAATTTTAGAAAATTTTATCCTTTAATTGTTCTCTCCTAACAACTATCCAATAGTTTCATATTATTATTTACTCTCTTTTTTAGCTTCTAAATCTTTTTTTCCTTTTTATTTTTATTTTCATTTAAAATATGTAGAGAGACACAGTCTCCCTTAATAATAATAGTAATAAATGTCTCTGATTTTTCTCATAAGATAAATCCACGCTACTATGAGTGTAGTTATCAACTATAGTAAGAAAATAATATACATCATTTTGTATTATATTTGCCCCAAAAATCACAAGGTCATTCCGTCGGTGTAATTATAGAAGGTCATGTGGAGTACATAATCACAATAGTCAACCAATTTTTTATTTTTTATTTGCAATTCCCTTATAGCAAATTTTTAATTTAATGTTTTATTAAAAAATCAGTTTATCCCTAATCTTTCTCATTCAATTCCTAATATCTGAATTCGGAATGCCATAAAGGAATTTTGACTATACTAAAGATTAAACAACGATTGCAATGCATTGATGCTCAGCTAGTTGCGCATTCTCAATCGGTGTTTGAGTAGGGAATGGAAGGATTTCATTAAATTGCCCTTAAGTTTGTGAAGTTTATGTTACGAAACCGGAGTTCTGCCAGAAATTCTCAACTGTTTTTTCATGTAGAACCGTACTGATACCCAGCCAAGAATAGCATTGATGCCAAATCAGTGAGACAAAACTGCATGAGAACGGAACATGTTCCACCGTTTCCACCTTATAGCAGTGAGAGAAAGATTTAGAATGGTCTGTTGTGAAAGTGGCACGGTGAATGCCTTGGTCCGTCACGGTGGAAAACACTGAGAGAACGATTCAGATTGACCCGCACCGTGAATCCCTTGGTCTGTCACGGTGGGAGGCAGTGAGAGTCAAAGCCTACAATTCAAACTGAGAGGTAATCCCAGATTCACCAAGGCTAGCATTCAGAATTAAGGATTGAATTAGGAAAATTAGGGATAAAGTGATCTTTTAATAAAATATTAAACTAAAAATCAAAATTAAAAATAAAATATAAAATATAAAATTTGTTATAATATCATCAGGTTTGAATTGCAAAAAATAAAAAATCAAATTTAACTTGTTAATATGAATATGTAATCCACATGACGTTTTATGATTCAATTATATATAATATACACTAATATGACTTATTTTAGATATTCACACCAAAATAACGACTAAATCACAATGTATCAATTCAAAGGTTTAATTTGTTTTATTATCACTTAGAGAAAAAAGACATATACATCGTTTAAAATGATGACACACCTCACAACTTGAGAGAACTAGAAAGTTTCAACAAAGTTTGGTTGGACGTATGACTCATCTTCACATGTCAAAGAACATTTGCACCAACAGGTTATTTGCATGATGTGGTATACATGTTCAAATGAGTGCAACAAGGAACCTCTTTGGTGGCTCGTCATAAGATAATTCAAATGCTAACTCCACAATTACGCGTGACAAGGTATAGTCAATGCAACTTGAGATAAAATTGACAATTAACATTGTTTAGAAGATGTTTAAATGAATAGTCGTCTTAAAAAAAATTCAAAATGAGTAATGTCTATGATTTTTTTCTCAAAAGATAAACACGCGTCACTCAAGTGTAATTATCGACTATAGAAATAAAATATCATACATCATTATGAGACTTTGTATTATATTTTCCCCATAAATCTATTTGACTCATTCTTACTCATCTAGTTGATTTGCGTTGTACTTCCCCTGTTAATCGTCAATTAAATACAAAGATTCCATAGTTGAATCATGGATACAATCACATGAGAATCGTTTGAAGTTGACAAGGCCCGGTTTGCATTATAATTCTAGTGGCAACGAGAAGAGAGCAATGGCAGACAACAAATGGTGGTGTGATGCAGAAGGGAACACTTGTGTGGTTTGCAACAAATGCTAGAAAATGTTAAGGAGGTGCCAAAGTGAAGAAAAATGTAAATGTAAAGCCTAGAAAATAAATTTGGAGGAAGACTAGAAATGAAACCAATGGTACAATATTTTATTCTAAGGCAAGATTTTATCTACCATCCTAACATTCCCAACCACACATGTTACATAACATTGTCTCAAAAGATTGGACCAGCTGCGAGAATCTCTTCTGTCAGGTTGTTGTTACCCTTGCCAATCTTGTAGTTGGTGAAGGTTTCAAAATTGTTCTTGAACAATCCAGCCAACTTCAATAGTGTTTCCTTGTAGCCCTTTTTGTTTGACCACTGCAATCCATCAAAAACTCCAATGTTAACTAAAAAAAGACCATGTCAAAGGATAGAAAAAAGGTAGATAGATAGCTCTAGGATAACTAACAGTGTTCACAGGGTCTAGAATTTCTGAAGGGACACCCTCCACTTCGGTGGGGATCTCAAGCCCGAAAATTTCAGTCTTCTTGTACTCTGCATTCAGGAGACCTCCTGAGTGAATAGCATCAATGATTTTTCTTGTGTATTGTAGTTTAATGCGACTTCCATAGCCATAGCTGCATTTTCACATGTGCGAGAGTTTGGTGAGTTATAGATTTTATAGGGTACAAATTACAATACTATTTAGATAGAAATTCTATTTCAATTTTCAATGACATATTTACATACCTGCCAGCAGACCAACCAGTGTTGACTAGCCATCCAGTAGCACCATACTTCTGCATCTTTTCAGCAAGCATTGCTGCATACTTTGTAGGGTGTAGCATAATGAATGCTGCACCAAAACAAGCTGAAAAAGTTGCCTGAGGCTCCTTAATACCTTCTTCTGTGCCAGCCACCTAAAGTTATTACAAGTAAAAGATGGTGAGAATTACAGAAGAAACAAAACAACATTAATAAATAGTAAGGTGGGAATGAAGCTAAATTACTATGAAACATTACCAAAGCAGTATATCCACTAATGAAATGGTACATGGTCTGTGCCAGGTTTAGCTTGCTAACGGGTGGGAGTACCCCAAATGCGTCACATGCCAAAAGTATGACATTCTTTGGGTGAGGGCCAACGCAAGGTAACTTTGCATTTGGAATGTACTCTATAGGATAAGCTGCACGAGTATTTTCTGCAATAAAAATTACCGTGCAATCATATATAATAATCAAGCATGGTTCTCTTGTAATGGATGATTACAATTACAAAGCTACATCTACATGTAGCACCCTAAGAATCCCCATCAAGTTTTGTCCTCTTGCTTGATTAAAGACAAATTAATGTTCATATTCAATTGTTTTATCAGTCACACGCTTGTGACTTTATTTAATTCCTTCCTTATCTCTTGCGTATATCAGGAGGTTTATTTTTAAGAATTGACCTTGCATTATATAATAGATTAGCTGTTGCTTCTCAATAACATCTTGCAAGTATTAGAACAACTGTTCATTGTCAAGACCAAGTCACAGCTTAGTCCTATTGCTGTCAGCTATCGAGCAAATAATTTAATTGAAACTGTCCATGTCATTACACAATCAAAATTGGGGTCAACCTTTAAACAAGAGAATATATTACCTGTAACTGATTTGTCAGAGTAATCAACTTCTCGATCGTGCTCATCAAACACCACGTTTTCCAACACTGGCAATCAATTAAAAGAAAAATGAATTTTTTATTAGGAGGTAGCAAGTGAAAGAAAAAATAAAAAGTCAAAATGCATTTCTTATTAGGGGTGATCAAATGAATTAATACCTGTGCCAAACCTGATTGCATTCCAAATATCTGACTCTTTCTCCCGTGAGAGGTCAATGCATTTGGCATAGCAACCACCTTCAATGTTGGAGACACCATTGTCACCCCAACAGTGTTCATCATCTCCGATTAAATACCTATTGTGATCGGTCGAAAGAGTGGTCTTTCCGGTACCTAAAACAAACAATAATAAAAAAAGAGAACAAAAGGATCCATTAGGATTGTATGTAAATGGAGACACAAGTAGCCATAACACAAAACATCCATGTGTAAGCATACAATATAGTTGATAAGTAACAAGCAGTGGAGTATTGAGTATGGCTGAGTAATAAGAGGGGAAGGAACATATGGTAGGGTAGCTGTGTGAAGCCACATTATACCGATTCAACCGGTGATCGGCTGATACTATACCTGAGAGTCCAAAGAAGAGTGCCACATCCCCATCTTTGCCCATATT
This sequence comes from Glycine tomentella, assembly GCA_007407185.1. NCBI lineage: Eukaryota > Viridiplantae > Streptophyta > Magnoliopsida > Fabales > Fabaceae > Glycine > Glycine tomentella. The sequence goes on from PYAF01002615.1 coordinate 75,040, forward strand.
GCATCCAGAGTGTAGGGAGAGGATTTGGCGCTTAGGCATGAGATAATGCATGACACTGAAAAGACCCTTCTTCATTTCCCCGGCGTATTGTGTGCCGAGGATGACCATTTCCCTCCTAGCAAGATTAAGATCTATGCTAGTGGAGGATGTCATGTAGTGAGTATAACGATTACATGGGAACTGTCCAGCATTGTATATAGTGAAGTCCGGAGTACCAAAATTCTCCAGCTCTTCAGGAGTGGGGCGGATACACCTGTCACCCACCCAGTTATCCACTTTGTACACTAAACTAAACTAACATGCACTATTTTGGGGAACCTTTTCCTCCATTTTCAGCAGGGATGTATGTATATTATGTACAACATTATATGTATAAATTAATTAAGGCTTTCAACGTTAGGGCACTTATCTGGCGGGGCCTTATACCTTTTGTCTGGATGGAAGGAAGAATAGAGAAACAATTGCAACTAGTACTGTTGGCAATGGTAAATTATTCTTTAGTTTTCACTTACATGTTGTGCATGAACAATGAATGGTAAGCTCTGGCAGAGACAATCCGGACTTTGATTCTGTTCTCTGTGTCCCAATTCAAGAATTGGTCATTGACGAAGACCTGCACTTCACCATTGTTTTGTTGTTTAGAATACTGCTAGTAGGAATCGCCATCTAGATAAGAACAGATATGTATGATACAATTATACAAAGTATATTTGTTGTTTAAGCAACACATTGGGCATTGTCCATTGATTTAGACATGCAAATCACGTACGTTGTTATTAATTAGAACACTACTGGTTGGAATCTCCATCCAGTTAAGCTCAGATATGAAATTAATAAAATATTTTTATCGTTTAAGCAAAGAATAATTGCCTAAAAACTTTCATCCATCATTCAGGGAACTTGATCCACAGCTGGGCTTATCCTAGTAATTCATTCAATCTGAAGAAAGTTTTGTTTATTTCGTACTAGCTCAACCTCAATCAGTAACGTGCGGAATTTCAATTTTTACTAATTTGAACTAAGTCAATTACCATAAATATTTATTTATTTTAATTATTTTAGTGTAAAATGGAATTTTTGTTTTTTTGGAAGTTTTAATCAATAAATAATACATATACTTTTAAAACTATCAAGTACCAGTCAATCAAATCACAAATTGTCTTATTTATATATATATATATATATAAATATATATATATACATTTATATATAAATTTACTAACTTTTATAGTAAGTACCTTTAAAAATATATTAGTCCCTCAACCCAAATCAATACAATCGAGTTGGATAGATTTTTTGTTTTTGTTTTGGTGACGTGAAAAGTCAATGGTATTGATATTTATTAATGAATTTATATCTTTTGACTAATATTTTTTCATATACATAAATTTGGGTCGAATTTAACCACATGTTTAAGGAATATTTATGTGATAATCATGTCACACCAGAGTGAGTGGTATTGATTGTACCTGTTCATATTCATTGAAGAAACATCTCAACCCAACATAAATAAATTATTTAAGTTGAATTTCTATCTTTGCCCTAACCAACACCACCCAACCCCCTAATCAGCCAAATTGTATATAAAAGACGGCAATTTTTCGTGGGGGCCGATAGCATTACAGATATGAAGGAACGGTTGGATGCTTTTCTAATGGAACTCTTCACTAACATAAAAGGACAAGAGCCACGGCACGTCGCGGGCTTCGGTGCTCTATATTGTGAAAGGACAAGCATATATCCTTATTCGTTCATGAATCCTTGGGCTGAACAATTGCATATCTAGCTTCTGTTTCTTAACCCATACCCATAATACAAAGCACCGCTAAACAAAAACACGATTCATTCACCCAATTCCCAATATGACGACAGTGTCGTGTTGCCTAAGGAATCATGCAACTTTTCGCTCGCCCGCCCACTTGGACAAAAAGACAACCTTAGCACCATCCCCATGTCACCATCTTTAAAAGCCAAAGATGACATACACCATCCTCTCAAATTATCATGGACCATTCGTTATAAATACTATTAACTAAAAGTGATCGTCACATTTTTCTATGACTATTTCGAGTGTTTTAAAATCACTGGTGCCTGTCTTTCAGTTACAATTTGTCATGCACAGTACATTCATTCATTTTTGTAATAATCGTCTTATAAAAATACTAATATTTACGTGATTTTTTGATTGGTTTACTGTGCCATTTTTACAATGTTAAGTGTATAAAAATTAAACTCTAGAAACATTGGTTAAAGAATTATTAATGTACTTTTTTTTTATCATATATACTAATGTTCCAAAGTGACATGTTCTTTTCAATAAAAAGAAGGGATGATATAACAATAACAACCAAAAAAGAAAGAAATTACCTTGTCCAACGAGTTCAAGTAATCAACTGCTCTTTCTCTGTTCACCATGAAAGTGTGCTCGTCCATTTCGATGTTAGGGGAACCCCTGTGGAGTACAAAATTTGGCAATACCGTGTCATTAATAAAGACATAGAAAGAAGAAAAAAAAACATAACGTGACAGAGAAATGTAAGACGCCAATATTATTATTTATTAATTATTACACATGATTGAGTAGTTGCTTAAACTTAGTACTCACTTTCCCCACCAAAGCTCGTTCTCAGTAAAATCATCCTTGACGACGCGCTTGTCCCTTGGAGAGCGACCCGTCTTGGCTCCAGAAAGTGTTGCCAATGCCCCAGTGGAAGTGATGAATGATCCTTTCTCATACTTAATCGCTTGTTCATAAAGTTCTGCACCAAGTATCCAAACCCCCATTAAATAAACTAAACTTCAAATAATTAATTATATGGAAGCATTAGTCAAATAAATTTCTATTAGGTAAGATATTATATGATTTTGTCACGTCCATCACATGAGGAGTGGGCTTAGTGGTCCTTTCATTAGGAAATTCGTGAAAATTTTATCGGCCACAAAATCATGGGACTTCTTAATCAATTAATTAAATTAAATTAAATGAACCAGTAAAATTAAAAGTTGACGGCTTTAGTGGGAATAATTAGTATTTGAATACAAAAATCAACCACAAATTTGATATTTTTTATTACTAAAAAAACATAATTTTCTAAGACAACTACATGACCTTGATCGATCAAAACCAACCCACAATTAAATAACAATAGTAAATAATGAGAATTAAACATATAATAAAACGTTACGCTTGACTACTTCAAATGCATTATCCGACGGTGTTGTTCTAATTTGAACTAATTTTCGTACTACACACGTACAAAATGATGATAACATCAATTCAATTTGTTAATTGGAAAGAAGAACACGACCAAGTCCGATGAAACATACGAAGGAGACTATAGGCCGTAATGTCAAAAATAGAAAAAATCACATAATAATAACAATTATAATTTCATATAATCATAAAAATGTAAGATATTAAGGTTTAGACAAGTGAGTACCAGCTGGGGAGAGATTGTAGAGGACATGGGTAAATTTCAAAGCACTGTCGCTGACAACAATGGTGGGAGTACTGACATGATGGTGCACGTGAGTAACCTTCTGGGTATCTGACTTCCTAGTTGGGTCTCCCTTCACCAGTTTCGGTCCAGTTTCTCTGGTCAGTGATGCCAGGGATGCACTGTTTTAACAAGTGAATGTGATTAACAACTTTCTACCAAATTATAGAAGTGCTTCAAAAATAAATAAGTTTATATTTTTTTTAATATAGAAAAGTTCACGTATCATAGAGATAAAATGAAGATAAGTCTTAAACTCCAAAAACAATTACGGAAGTATTAACAAATTATTGCCTAACAAGATTCTTAGTCTTTTGCTTACTGACCAAATATTTTAACGTAAGAAATGTTTCATATTTAAACATAACTTTTTCTTTTCAATTTTTCAGTATATTCAAATACAGACAATAAAATTCCAACTGGGCTAAAGCCAAATTGGGAAAAGTACTAAAGAGTGCTTGCATCAGCAAAACCTCAACCGCGAGAGGCCGGAGATTTGACGCTGATCGAGTCCCACTCGAACAAATATATGATCAAACTCTTAGGCACCGTCTGATTCATCTTACTTTTATAGTCATGCCTTACAAATCATAATACACGTGGATCAGGTATCTCTTAAATAGTAAATGCACTGGCCCCACTACACTTTTTCCTTACATTTATTTCTTATTATTATTGTGCCTTAAAAGCCTGGCCGTGTTGACTATTTGTATCCCCACATTAATTTAAGCATAGATAATTAATGATAAATTATTTTTTTTAACTAAAGAAAGAAAAAAATGTGAAATAAAAAAGTAATACATCTCTTATTAGAATTAAAGTTTTACTTTAATAATTTATTAAAGTGACACAATATTTAATTGAAAACAATATTAAAAATCTTTATGAAACATTATTTTAAAAAAAAAAGTTACATATTAGAAAATACGCGTTTCACTCATCATGTACATATGGATGTGAAATAAAAATAAATAAATAAATAACAGGCACAATCTTTTTTTTGGAATCTATCCCACCTCTTCTCTCGTTCTCTTTCTTATTTTACGGAGACCATATAAACATTACTAAACGTTATAGATGTGGCAAAGAAATATATTATATACTGTACATTTTTTTGGTTCATTAAAGAAAAAGAAAATTATTATATACCTGATGGATTGGAGTTGTTGCTTATGACGTTCTTCTTCGGAGAGGGTGGCGAACGGAGCCTGAAACCCCGTAACGGGGGTGGTGGGTGCGGATTTCTTCTTCTGCAGCGAGTGAAGCTCGTCAATGGTCTGAGCCTTCACCGTTGGACCGCTGTCGTCGTGACAAATCCCGTTATGCTTCTTGTGCGTATGAATCTTCGCCAGTCCGTTCCTAGCGCTCCCGTTACCGTTCGCAACGCTGCCATGCCCGTTCGACGCCATTTTTTTGCTCTGCCAAAATCAAATTAACGAACAACATAAAAATAATTCATAGCAAAGCAAATCATCAATAAATATAATTTACTCTATCGTCATACACATGCACGGTTCAAGATCAAAGTAACGGCTATGATATACATCATTAGTGATGAACATTAAATGACAACAACGTGTCCACGAAGGAACTAACTAGAGAATTTGGTATTTTCTCAAAAACAGTGGAATTGGGTATAACGGAATGGATTAGTCTTTCACAACGTAACGAATCAAAGTTCAAATTTTACTGGAAGAGAATCTCACATTTAATGTTTGACTGTATTTTGAACAGGATTAGTTCTTAACGAAGAAAATATGGGAAAACCAAAAAACTAGAGAAAGAAAATTGTGACTAACCAGAGAGGTTGGTTCGCAGGTTGCTACTGCGGAAATGAGGAAAGGTGTAGAACTAAGACAAAAACAAAAACAACTAATGAGAAACAAAGGAAGCGACCATAGGAAGAGGAGTCAGGTATAAGGAATAAGATTATTTTGAGTAAGATTGTTTAGAAAATTTTTAGAAATAAAAATACAAAAATAAAAAAAAATAAAATTAGTTTTTTATAAATAAAAATAAATTTTTTATTAATTAATTTTGAAAAATTTATTAATATAAGTTTTTTAAAATATAAAATGATATATACAAATAAATTAATAAAAAATCTATTTTAATATATAGAAAAACTTATTTTATTTTATTTTTTTACTTTTTTCTTTAAAATATTCTTCCAAAAAAGAAACTTATATCTAAACAAATCCCCTACAAGATAATCAACGAATGGATCGCTATCATGTGCTTTTGCTATCCACCGTAGCATACACTCATTCTCCACGCATCAGCTCGTCTACGCACTTTTTTTTTTTAACAACGAAAAATAGATTTTTATTTAACCATTATTTGGTATCAGTGATACCAAAGTCATATTACAGCAACATGTTACCAATAAACAATTTTAACTCCACATATTCTCTCCCATCCAATAGGCTATAATATAATTCATTCTTAATAAATAAAACATGCATACCCAATAGCTATCCCAAAGAACCCAAACCCTCCAACAATTTAGTGTTAACCCGAAAATACGTACAAGCTATAAAAGTAATTAATATTAAATAATAGTGACATGAATTTGAATTTTATTTAAAACTATCTATAAAATTAAATGACTATATTTAATGATATTAGTAACATATCTAACGCTGTTTTGTGAGTTACTTAAAAATAAGCTTGAATTAGTATTTTAGTCTTCTAATTTAAAAAAAATAAATTTTTTGAAAAATACATATTTTGTGATGGTTTAAAATCACTTAATGATGATTTTAAATTGTTACAAGTGTGATTTCTTACAATTTAGACTAAATGATAAAATCGAATTGATTCAAAAAAATTAAAGGACCAAATTAAATCTAAATAATAAATTAGATAACCAAAATACTAATTTAACCTAAAAATAAAAACATATTTTGATAGTACATTGCTTAAATAAGTTATTTATATGAACAGCCGTTGCTTAATTCATTCTTACTAATTAAAGAATCATTTTTTAATTATAAAATTTAATGTGATTCGAGTTTCTTATATCATTATTAATTCATTTATAGATTTTGTTATCCACCATTAATATTATAAAGTATAAAAACGAAAAAATATAATTAATGTTACGTTAAAAACTAAAATAAAAATTATTTTGGTATAAATTTTTTCTCTTAAATGATAATTAGGATAGAGGGAGTATATAGTATCATAAAAGTTCACCTTCTTTCTAAATTATGGATTTCATGAGCATGAAAAAATAGGAGCTGATGATTTCTATGTTGAAACGGTTATTAAGAAAGTGAGAGCAAAAGAGTAAGGTGTTCGGAGAGGATTTTTGAGAAACGTTTACTCCGGTTGCACGTCTTGATATGATTAAAATGCTACCTGCCTTGATTGTGCATAAAGGATGGAAAGCTAATCATTTAGATGTAAAATTTGCTTTCTAAATAGTTATTGGAGGAGGAGATTTTTGTATAGCAGCTTAAGGAGTTTCAAATCAATTAATCAAAGGAGGGAGGGACGACAAAGGCTCCTCTCTACTCACTGGAAATTACCAATGAGATTTTTTATTTATGAATTTAACTAGTTTAGTGGCTATTTCTCATGAACTAATTCAATCTGATTGATGAATTTGGTATGATATTTCAACACTAATTATAAATATTCGTAATTTCATCATTTGTATCAAACACCATAAAGAATTAACAATAAAAATACAATTAGAAACTTTTATTTTTTATATTGTTGTAATGGATTGGGTTTCCCCAACTTGATAATTATCCATCTTGGCCAAAAAAATACAACTGTTGATTAAGGTCTATTTTAGGAACAAAAGTGTTAACATACACTCATGAACAATGAATCACACCTCAACACAAAGTAAAGTTACTATGTCGCTGCACCAAAACAGATTAATATTAGCGACGAGAAACCCGAGTCACGTGTGAAGGAATTAATCAAACCCACCTTAAATCTAGATTATTAATATAAATATCACCAACATCACTTTAGCAAGTAGATATTTAATATACACATAATTACTCTTGTTAAATTTTTACTCACTTAAAGCGTTGGAACACCAAGTATCCACCCCATTTTTTACGAAATCCCAGCCTTGTTGAATAACTAATTACTGAATTAAGAAGATCTCATACCTTAGTTCATTTGGAGCACACCATTATCAACGGTAATAAGAACCCAGTCCAAGTTAACATTCCACGTTAGACACCATCTTGGACAAATCAATTTTAAAAATATATAATATGTAACTTTTGAAGGAGGAATCACCTTCTAAAGAGTAACTCTTTTTACCATTTATTTTCTTAAAATCTAATAATTATAATAAATATTTAATTTTAACCATTAGAAATTAAGTGATTAAATGTTGAAGTTAAGATTGAATCGTTTTGATTAATATCTAAGTTCGATTCTTGACAAAAACAATTATTTGTTAGACTTTACTTATATCTCGTCGAATTTTAAATTAGTTAAAGTCTCTTTTTTTTATGAATGAAACGGTTAAGACCATAAAAAATTTTAATCATTAGATTTTAATAAAATCAATAGATAGGATGGAAGAATAACTTTTTTAAAATAATTTAATCTTTTCTCAATTTTTTATAGGGGTCATACACTATTTTCAGCATAAATGCATTAGTAACCAACACCATAAATTTTGAACTAAAAATCCAATTTTCTCTTTTGTTTTAATTCATTTAACTCGCTATAATAGTAATATAATATCTATTTTTTAACAATAATAAACTCATTTTATCTCTCCTCTATCGGTCATCTTCTCTCTCCTCCCTCACTCATTTCTCTTTGGTCTCCCAAGCTACTGTAATGTCGAGGTCTGACGATGATAATGAGTTGTGGTTAGTTTCAAAATGTTAATGTGTTGTGAAGAATTAAGGAGCAAAACAGGTTGAACATTGTTCTATTAGGTGTCAAACAATTAAAGATTTTAGTCTCTCATTTCATGTTAAAGATCATCTTATATTATACCATCATTTGACTGAAATCCAAAACACTGGCATCCACATCTAACCGGGATGCATCACCGATGGAGTGTGTGACACTGTGAATGGAGAGGTCAAAGGTGCATAGGTAACTAACTACCTTGAGAAGGTTGCAGTGGAAAGAGAGGGATTTGGCAACATGGGTTTGTTAATGCACTCACACACCTTTTTCAATAAAATGCATTAGCCACCAACACCATAAATTTTAGACTAAAAATCCAATTTTCTCTTTTATTGTAATTCATTTATCTCAGGATATATAACAGTAATTTAATACTTATTTTTTTAAAAATTAAAAAATTGTTTCTCTTTTAGTTTCCTCTTCTCCCCAGGTTTCTCGATCCCTCATTTTTTATTGTAACCTTCTCAAGTTAGTAATCTATGCACCTCTAACCTCTCCATTATATATATATATATATATACTATCAACAATTTTTTCTCTAAGTATTTAACATAATTATATATCTAAAATTTAAATTTTTAATATATATTGTTTGATAAATATTAAATAAATAATCTAAGATTTCATTAGTATAATTTATATAATAAAAAATAATTTAATAGTAAATTTTGAATTAAAATTATACAATAAAAATACTGAATAATAACTTCTATTGTAGATATTCCTTTATACTGTTGTACCGAATGAGGTAACATACAGCAAGATGACACAATCTACCTTTTCCCCAATTCAACCATCTCCTGTGTTGGCGCAGATTCTCACTACAGTGAAAAAAATTTCAAGTAAAGATATTTTCCCCCGAACCACTGCCACACACTAGTACTTTCTAAATATTAGCCACCTTTTTCCATGCATGCAAGTTACCAGTCATTCTTTTAATTATCAATTATTTTTAAAATTTTATTTCCTGTTAAAAATTTGTTTTTTTTCTTTCTATTCTTAATTTTAATTATTTATTCTTAATATTAAAATTTTATATTTTATCTTAAATCTTAATTATTATTTATACTCTTACATAGACTCTTAAAGGTTTTTTTAAATGTACTCTTTAAATCTTTTTCATAGATTTAAAATATTTATATTTTGTTATTTATTTACTTAAATGAGTCATACATATATTACTTATAACTTTGAGTATTGTTAACTTATATTAATATATGGAATATGCTTTTGGTGGACCTTACTTAAACTTGAATTATTTTATCAACGATAATTATAAATTGATTGTTAATATTATTATAAGATTATTTTATACTGTTAGTGTAGTGTATTAAAGTCTAAAACTTTAACAAATGTGAATGCAAAAATCAAACGCAAATCCCCATAATTTTTTTTTTGCATGCATTACCAACTTTAACTACACACATTGAATTAAGAGTTGATTAGTTTAGGAAAGCTTATTGGTTATAATGGTGAAAAAAAGAAAAAGAAAAAGCAAGGGATATGTGGTAGAGGGCGCGTCGTGAGTTTGTGTTGTGTTGTGACTCGCTTTTCTTTTCCCTTACGTTGCCTTTCATTTCACCATTGCCATGAAGTTGATAAGTCAAATAGATGTACGTTTCCACTGCATTGTGTTGCATGCATTGGGGTCGGTATGGCCACAATTTGTTCCATTCAGGGGAGGTTTTATATACTACTATCGTATCTTCTTGGATCAAAAAATCACTTTTGATTATATATTTTAATTACGGAAGGAAAGAGAAGAACATGGTGGGGGGTTAGGAACTTCCAAGCTTGGCGGATTGGATGTACTTTTATTCTTAATTTATTTATTATTGATAATTTTTTAATTATTATTTTTTGTATTGATTGATTATTATTAAAAACATTGGATGAGATATCACAAATGTCTTTCAATCAACTACATCAGAAAATAATTCTACTTACAATACATGGTTGTAGCTGGTCCAATGAAAATTTTAATATTTATTTAAAAATCCTATTCATTTCTTGTTTGTTTTAAAGTTTATTAAAATTAATTTTCCTCTTTCGAAAAATAAAATTATTTTTTTGTAACTTTAATATAAATTATTAAATGTGTGTTTAAATTATTTTTATAAGATCTACATGACACAATTTCTATACAATTTTTACCGTTTATACCATTTTTTAATTAGAATTAGAAGTTCACGTAACCTTTAAAGTCCGACCCAAATGTAAGTGAGATGTAAAGAAATTTTTAAGAGAATATTTTAATAAATGAGTGAATTATATGTTGAGTCTTTTAGATAACAAGTGTGACTTTTTTTTGTTTTATAAAAAGTAATTGGTGGATTTAAAATTTGACCTTTAGTTGTTTTAATTTGAGCGAATCCTATTTGAAGTAAGTATTTATTATACAGACTATTGGGAAAAAAAAAACTTCAATATTAAAAAAAAAACTTCATTTCTGATTAGAAATAAATAACACCTATAAAATTATATCTAAATTATATACTCACTTTATTTTTGTATCCTTTCTATTTTTTTAATTTTTATTTTCAATCACATCAATTATCTTACCTAACTCTTATTTTTTTTATTTAGGTCATACAAATGAGTTTGGAGTGGGCGTTACCATTTTCGATATATAAATGGACATACACAATGAATGAATGATTCTCAAGAATTTTAGAGGGCATTTGGTTTGAAATAACATTTTTTTTTTAATTTTCTACTTTCATTTTCTGAAAACAGTTTCCAAGGGACTTCGTATGTTACAAAAGGAAAGACACATAGGAAGGTGAGAGGTTTTCATGTTAATTACGAACATACCATGGTATTTTCATTATTTTCTGTTTCCAAACTTAACTAAAGAAAACGTTTAAAACGACTTCCTAGCGATTTCAAAAATGGACTTCATTTGTTATCGGTTACGAGTGGTTACGTTTTGATTGGTTGGAGCTACCATGAGCCCTTGGTTAAACTCTATTCACTTTATGTTGTTAATATGGTGTAACCTTATATATATATATATATATATATATATATATATATATATATCTTTGTTGATTATAAAAATCGACTTCATTTAGAAAATGTTTTCTCACGAAACACTTCCGAAAATGTTAAACAAACATATTTTCAGTTTTTTCTTATAAAATAAAAATAAATAGAAAACAGTCGTACCAAAGAGCCACTTGGGTTTGGAAAATCCTATTTCTCTTCTAAATTTTTTATTATAAAAGATAGAAACAAACGCTAGCACTTTATACGTACCCATATATTGGACAGTAATAAAAAAAATTGTATAAAATGAGAGTTAATACATACGTGCCTATTGTCACTTTAAATATTCTCTGTATTTAACTATTTATTAAATTAACAATAGAAAAAATTAAATAAAAGTTGCAAGGCTATATGCTAAAATATGAACAAAGAAAACATTGAAAGCAATGACTTCCAACGTGTTTTAACTCAAAAGATAACAAGACGAAAACCTAGGTTGAGTTACCGAATTCAACAATTCAAAACGGTAATTCTTACTATATGCTTGTAGACATTACATTCTCTCAGTCATAAAAAAAAAAAAAAAAAGACATTAAATTCTCTCACTGCCGACCGTAATATGATGATAATGGGAGCATTCTACGGAGGTTTGGAAAGTTCCTGGTTGTTAGAGCATTAATTTTTTTCCCTTTTTTTTTTCTTTCGATGTTCCCACTACACTTTCTCTGAATACAAATATAAAAACAAAAATACTTTTTTTATTCAATGGGGGCAAAATAGCCAAAAAACAAACCTACAAAAATTTAAGACAGGAAATCAAGACTCCTATCCCTCAAGAGCAACTAGCTGACAATCTAATTTTACATTAATCAAAAATGTTAGTTGTTCTGTTCTGGAATAACAGGAAGGGGTGTCCGACGAGTGTCGCCGGAGATGTTGATATAGGATCTGACTCTTCCTTGTTGGTCTATGATAATGAAACCAGCGACTGAAGAGAAGATCACACAGACACGGGAGCAATAGGGGTGTTGTGTGTGCCGTGTGAATAGAAGGGAGAGTAAGGATTATCTGTGTGTACCTTTCACCATTGGGTGTGCTGATTTTATAGGTCCGGACCTGGGCTTGAGATGCAGAGCGTGTAGGGTCCCGTATCTTTTCTCATAATGGTGAGGCCGAGAATGAGGGGGAGATGGTCGTTGCACTTTAATGCTTCCGCTGATCACTCTATTGCAGTTAATAGCGGATCATGGCTGATTGAACCGATTATGGAAAGGACGTGAATATGGCATATTTGCGCCTGTAACATTAGTTAAGTTCATTTAATTAGAAAGGAAGTGTGAAAGGAAAGAGTCACTAACATTCTTCTTCCTTCTAATACTACTAAACTCTTGCTTGGTGAGTTAGTTTTCTTAAGGATACATATCCTTGGTGCTCAAAAGTTAGTTGAGTAACTATGATTAATTGTAAATATATATAACTATTGGGTCTGTGTAAAACCTAACTCAGTCCAAAGACTTGACCCAATTTAATGGCTTTAGATTGATTTTAATTTTATCTCATGAAAGAATAATAAAAGACAGAAGGATTCTTCTCTTAATTTTTTTGTCGCCATATATTAACTTGTAATATTCATTATTTTTATTTACAAATCATAAGATTGAGTTTGCTCAAAGATCCACCCCAAAACAAGATTCTTTATCAAATAAAATCATATACATCATACCATAGTTAAAATATTTTATAGTTAAGTTAACAATACATGATCGTTTACGTTTTCACATATCTAAAAATATACGAAAATCCCACAATTTGCCTTCACATTAAATTTTCAGTTTTCACACTGGCGTGTAAAATTTCAAACCTTATCAACAAACGTCATGGACTAAAGTGAAAAAGATTAGTTTAGGTAGCAACATTACCCAATGGTCCAGACTAAATTCTTATTCTTAAAGGGTGAAATTTTGAAATTTGTTATCTTTATACTTTTAATTACCGGTTCGTGCGTTAAATTATCCTTAATAATCCTTATCATCAATTTATTTTTAATGCAATATCAACGGTCAATTTTATAATGCACCTTTTAGTGAGATGCAAGTTAGACTTTGTTTGGGAGAGAGATTTTAGAAGAGAAGGAAGGGAAAAGAAAGATTTAAGTGGTGATATCTTTTTGTTTGGAAGTTTTAATTTTTGAGAAAAAAGATTTGAAGATTTTTAAAACTTCTCTAAAATCCTTCAAAGTCTAAAAATTGTTATTTCCTAAATTTGAGGGTTTTTAGAAGGAAAAATAATAAAATTACCATCCTAACCTAATCAGTGTTAATAAAATTATTATCCTACCCTAACCAGTGTTAATACAATACCAAAATACAAAATATTGAATCACAATTCAAGGACAAAATTGTAAAAATATTTTATTAACTCTCTATTTCTCTCTTTTAATATATTTTTAACTTCCAAATAATGAGGAAGAAACTTCCCTTATTTTACTCCCTTTCCTTCTCTTCCCTTTTTAACTCCCAAACAAAACCCTAAAGTTAGACCATGACTTGGCTTATATATTCAAGGTGAAGACAGAGAGTTAGACCATGACTTGCCGTATATATTCAAGGTGAAGACAGAATTCAGTAATCAGTATCATGTTTAGGGCATAAGGCATTAGAATTTAAGAAACTTAGGTTTGACATTTAACAATCAATGAGGAAACTCAACCATTCTAAATATACCAGCCAACAAAATTGAAGTGTCTCCAATTCAAATCAGTTAATAGTATCATTATTACAACATTAATGCTTTTTTTTTTTCTTTTCCTTCGTAATTAATGTATATAATGCCAATTTATCCCATTGACATAAAAGGGGAGCAAGGTATATTGGCTGAGGGAAAATAAAATTCATTCAGATCAATATTTGATACCAATAAGGACGATAGTATTTTTTTTGAAGAAATTTCTTCAAATTGTGATATTTATGTGAAGTATTTTTTTGATTTAATGATAATTTTTTGTTAAATTTTTTTATTGATTATCTTTAGTGAATTTTTATTTCTAATCATATTTTTCCTATACATAAAGATCGAATTGAAAACCTTATTTAAAAGATTCAAACTTAATACTATTTAGATCAACGATATATTAATTCTCATGAACACTATTTGACTCCTCGAATAAAAATAAAATGAATAGTTTTATTTGTTAATGAAAATAGTATATTTAAGGTTTATCAATATATGTTGTTCTATTCAAATTCTTTAAATAAGATTTTAAATTTGAATTCCATAAATAAGAAAATGTAGTTAATAGGAGAGACTCCATGCACCAATATTATGAGTGACCCAAATAAAATATATTTAAGATTTATTATATATGCATGTATATACATACATTGAACACTTTATTTTTTTAATTAATAATTCAAATTATTTTTTTTCTCTAAACTGATTTATTTTACTTTAGAAGAGTCATTTTTTTTCACATATCTTTCTTTAAAAAAAAACAAATTGCAAGTATTTTTTTTTATAAAAACTATTTTAACTTGAATTTAAAAGTTAAAACATTTACAACGTGATCAAACTAACTCTCTCAATAAAGGCTTTTTTCCACATGCTCGACTGAAATCAA
This sequence comes from Glycine tomentella, assembly GCA_007407185.1. NCBI lineage: Eukaryota > Viridiplantae > Streptophyta > Magnoliopsida > Fabales > Fabaceae > Glycine > Glycine tomentella. The sequence goes on from PYAF01002615.1 coordinate 90,040, forward strand.
AACCTTTATTTAAAGATACGTGTCACTTAAATTAATAATTCGTTGATTTCACGTACCTTTCCTTACACCTTTCTATTTTGAGGAAAAACAGGGGGAAAAATGTGTTCAATATTTTTTTACATACAAGTACTTGTTAAAAAAGCAGCATGAATAATTCTACAAAAATAATATAATAAATTAAACTAGTACAAAAATAGTACTATTGTATTGATAATCATGCATGTAAGAAGATTATGAACTATGAAGTTATATGACATTTGGTATCTCTCAAAGTTGGGTTTCATTATACTTTCTTTTTAATAGAAAAAAAAAGTATAAAGTCAATACGCAAACAAAAAGAAACGAATAATTCTAAAATTTTCATCATCCTTGTATCTCCTGTTTCTTCTGTGTGCCCGTGAATGTCCTTAAGTATTTAAAGAAGAAACATTATCATTTTTTACTTAACATATAATAAGTGTTTTGTTCCATTAATTTGCACGCACAAAATACCAACCAAATTAATATATTCTTAGAAAAATTAATATTGAATATTTTCATGTTTTTAATAAAACATATTTTAAATTTAATGCTACTAAAAATATTTAAATTTATTCTTTTTATCAATGGATAGCATTATTGATATCAACTATCAAGTGTCAAACTTTGGTAAATTTATACCTTTAATAATAATTTTATATGTAATTTTTTTAATCTTACACTGTTGTATCAAAAGTACCCAAAAAATCATTTGATTTTACATAATTTAAAAACTGCCAAATACTTCATTATAAAACATTATTTGATGAATGCAAAATTCCACTTTTACATATTTATGAATGTGTTAGGTATCCAAACTTTGCTCTCTATCTAATATATATATATATATATATATATATATAATTCAATGGCTAAATTAATAAAAAAGAATTAATATTTGTAAGATGTTATTAGTTGAGTAAACATGTTAAATTATTTGATACTTGATGTGAATTGAACTTATCTATTTATCGAATATTAAAAAATATTTTAAGATAATATATAAAAAAAATCTTATTGATTTCTTCAACCATGCACCAATTTGTGGTTAGTTTTTGGCTGCGAAAGAAAAAGTAAACTCTCAAGTCTCAACTTGGTTGTTACATAGTGGATATGCTTATTGCCGGTGGAAGATAGGCACCTTTTTCATTCATTAATGCATGCAACTGCAATAATTTGCGGTGATTAAAAACTACTTTGGTTGCGTGATAGTTGCTACTTCCTACAATATACATGCATGCTCACATTCACCAATTTGCAAATGCAAGTTGGAGTTCCACTGTAATACATAACTTGCACATAATAACACATCAACGATTAATCGGCTACAGTAAAATTGATCTCTCAACAGTCACCAACAAATCACTCGGTTATTATCTATATAGTTTTATACTTTATTTTAACTCCCATACCAAACTAATTAATTAATTTGGTTGCTAAATCTGGTCCTAATAATATATCAATTTTTCGACGTGTCCTCCCTATGGTTAATATCTTCTTAGAATGAAGCAATTTGAAGGGGGAAATCGTTATGTTTTTATTGATTTTTCCACCTTCTTACCATTATCAATGATCATACGTCAAGATTATTTCATTTCATTTGAAATAATAAAAGAGATAAAGCTGATATATGGCCAAAATGATGAATGCGAGTATGTAACCTGGAAGCCTTAGCAAAAGAATGAGCTACTTGATTAGTTTGTCTTCTTAACCATTGTAATGTCATGTTAACACATTTCTCTAAAAAGAAACTAAGACCTAAAACAAATGTTTTTTTATCTATTCTAAAATAAATTCAAAGGATTAAAAATAATTATTTCAAATTTATGGAAGGATTGAAATTAAAGAAAAACTTTTACAAGATATACATTAAAGTTCACTCATTATATAGGAACTAAAACAATTATTTCAAATTTTAGAGAAATCAAAACCAGAGAAAAAATATTTTAGAGATCAAAATTAAAATTTACTCATTTTACAAAATTTCAAAACATCTTTAATCAAATAATTTACAATAATGATTGAAATATAAATAGTTTTAGGCATTATATAGTGTTACTTGGGATGAGCACTAGACCTTTCATTAGACACAAACATTTAAATGATGTGATGATAGACCAAAATTATTGATTTTAAATTTTAGAAAGATGAAAATCAAAGAAAAACTTTTACATGCACCAAAAACATTTTTAATTTTTTAGGTTTTTTCTCCATGGTTTTTTTATTTATTTAGTTTTTGCAATAGTAACAGGGCATTTTTTTTGTCCAGCATCTTTAATGGTTTGAATAGCAGGATTCTGTTTCCTTTTTTAGCTGCTAGGTAATAAATAGGGCCCAAGTCCCATCGTACAATATCAGCAGAACAACTCTTACTATTTACACATCCGTATTTACTAAGTACATGCCATAACCCTTTCTACCTCTCAATTACCCATTATACCCTTTTCTTAAAGAAGTACATCCATTTTGCTTTTCAAAAATGTCTTTCCAGAATTAAATATGTATATCTGGAACTACGATTTATAGTTCTAGAGATATACTTCTAGAATATGTATATATTTTTAATAAAATATTACTTAAGAATTAAAATGGTTGACAAGAAATAATAATAATAATAATAATAATAATAATAAGATAATAACTGTTTATCTTATATCCATGTTTGTTAGTCTTATTTTTATTCTATCATTAGTATTTTTTAAATCCTATCTAAAATCTTATTTTCATCTTATCTTTATTATCTTTAAACCCTAATTTTAAAGTATCTTCAACATATATTCATTATATAATATTACATTTTCATCATTATTATACAATATTTTGTGTTTTTCTTCATGTGACACTGCATTTTCAAGGTGCGTTCATCACTAACTACATGTATTATACACCTTAATTACAAATCAAAGCTTTTGATGATGGTGTCTTTCATTTAAATGCGTTCGTTTATTTTCTAATACAAGTCTACATCAATAATTCAGTGTCACATGAAGTTAGTGATGAACGTATCTTGAAACGCATTACCACATGAAGAAAAACACAAAATATTGGATAATAATGACGAAAAATTAGTATTATATAATTAATATATGGTGAAGATAGTTCAAAATTAGGGTTTAAAGAATAATAAAGATAAGATGAAAATAAGATTTTAAATGGGATTTAAAGAACACTAATGATAGAAGAAAAATAAAACTAACAAACATGAGTATAAGATAAATGTTTATCATCTTTTTTATTTCTCATCAATCATCTTAATTCTTAAGTAGTATTTTATTAAAGAATATATACCTATTTTCAAAGTATATCTCTGGAACTATGAATCATAATTTCGGAGATACATTTCTGGAATATGTATATGTAATTCCAGAAAAAAACATGTTTGGAAAGTAAAAAGGGTGTACTTCTTTAAGAAAAAAGGATATAATAAGGGGATAAGGGGTGTAAATAGCAAAAGCCTTGCATAACTAAGGCAAACCCAAACACAGACTACACTTTTTTGGGGTTATGATTGCTTTTTTGGGTCGTAAGCAATTGAGCTTTGACCTAGGCCTGCAGTCTGAATAAATGGCCCAGAGGTCAGATTGGCAGAGCCTTGCTTGCTTATGTGTGATCTCCAGAATTTGGGCAACCAAAAATTACATATTGACAAGTTTTTTTTTTTTTTTTTTTGGAACTGGCAACTCATACCCAATTAACAAAGAATTACACTGTGTATTTTAACGAAACCAACTTTCTTTATTAACTATCACAATTAGGACTTTTAGCTCTTGAATGAGACCCTAAGTATCTGTACCAGCTTTGGTTTTTCTAGGCTGGTTATGAAATTAATCTTCTGATAAGGACTTGGTCACACTAAAACTTCTTGTCACTTTTAAAGGATATGTTCTATGAGAATTAACCTTAAGTCCTTTTATCACAAACGCATCGGTCTTGTGAGCAAAAACAACTTGTTAATGCGTGAATGGTTAAATATAAAAAAAAAATGAAGTTTGACCGAAATCATAGTTGGCATTGATATTCAGTTTTTATCGACTCTCTTTCATACTTTTTTGCATTTTTTTTATGCACTATTTCCATACCCTGTTCTTATGATAAAGGTTTTGTGAAACAAAGAATGTGAAGGAAAAGATAATTTATTGTTTAGGTAACTATACCAGTCCTGAAGCTAGTGATGATGTGAAGTTAAAACAGGAGGGGAGGACGATTAAACTTGAAAAAAATCTACGTTAAAAAAGTAGCATATATTTGGAAACATCATCAAATAGTTCCTCTGCTTAATTATTTGCATGTAAAGTCTCCTCTGGAAAATTTTTGACAAGCACTTCATAATAGATGAAAATTTAGGCCAACTCTTCTCCTAGTTTTGGATCTCCCAGGCTGAACAGGATGATTTGTCTTCCAAAAGTAAAACCACATGCAAGTCCGATTATTTGGCCACCAAGGAAGAACCTATCCCAACATTACTTGTATGCTTAGTTAGATGTAGAAGCTAAGAATGTGCCTTTATTGGGATTTACATAATAGAAATTAAAATTGAGAGGTGGCACAAATAAAAGTAATAAGTAAAGGGAAGCACTCATGATCATGAGCACCACTTAAAAGGGTTCTAAAAGTGCGCGCAAATTAAGGAATTCCTCAGTATCCCCCAAAAGTGAAAGAAACGGCCCAAAAGACTCAAATTATGAGTTAGTGCATTCATGTCAATTTTCTCTATTTCACGCAGATTTAGGCCTCATGTCTTCTCTCTTCTCATCTTTTACAACTTTGTGACAAGTCATAACATAGTCCAACTTTGTTGCACACAAGAGTGGATTTGGAACGTCATTTCACAAATAGGAAAAAAACATATTTAATTGATTCATGAAGTTTTTTTTTTAATATTTTAATTATGGATTGTTGTTGCATCATTAAAAGGAATTTGACTATGATAAAGCTTAGTTTTATGTAATGCATAATTGAATGGTAGTGCAGACAAATTTTAGACCAAGAAATAATTTATGGTAAAACCCAATAAAAATATGTTTACACTGTTTTATCACTAGAATTAGTGATTCTTTTTTTTTAAAAAAAATTAATTTGTTTCCATTAGCTAGACCCAGTGGTCTTTGAGCACTGGGAAACCAGAACTAATGATGGGAATGTTAAGCAGGGTCATGACAACAAGGTGAAGAAAAAAGCTATATTTTAATAATATATACTATAGGATAAGATATTCGTTTAAGATAAGAATGTGGATGTGTGAGATGCAATATTTTTTTTAACCTTGCTCAACGCGGAATAGCATTGATGCTTAGGTTAAAACATTCACAAGTAAATGCTTTAGGAGGTAATAATCGTTTTCATATATTAAGAATCCGTGGGTCCAATTATTGAGTCCATGCAACCACCTTATTCAAGTATGGTAAAGACGTGAAATTTTATTTTACAAGTAAAAAGTGCAAATTGAAAAAAGAAGAGTGATCAACTTATATAAGTGTGAATTACACTTATTCTTATACTTTTAAAAATTATGTATAAAATGTAATTTTATTAATTTTACTGAAATTAACATCTATAGCTTTTATCTTTCTTTTTTTTTTAAAAACTTATCTTTTATTCCGCTGTGCTATCTTGGATCCCAAAAAATAAAAATCTCATATCAATTCACCAACATAAATTCGTTGCTGACAGAATAGCATTGATGATTTGACGCACCATCTTATGATTTGTTTGTTTCCATTCTTTGCTACTTTTCTTCAAAAAAAGATTAAGTTCTCACACGTGGCAATAGCCACAGCAAGCCAAACAAGATAACCAGAAAAGCATTTTTCATTGTAAAGTTACGGTACATGTAAGCAAAGCAAACTACGAAATCCATCACTTGCATAAAGTTAAAAAAATTATAATCTTTTCTTCCAAGTCAATTAATTGATAAAATTGTAAAGCATATAACGAGTGTATAATAGTGCGCATAAATTAAAATCCCCACATACACTTTGTTCTTCCATGAGAGTAAACCTGCTTGTAAACTTTTTCTGAACACATGAAACAGTGAATACTCCATTAAAAATTAAAAGAGAAAAAGAAATAACACATACGGATTCCATCATTTATAGGGTATTTATGAGATTAATCTCACTTGAAAAATATGAAGGTACTCAAAGGTGACTTATTACTTATTATTTCTCTGCTAATTTTTTTCAATACATAAAAATCAACATTTAAATCTTGATCACTTGTTTAGAGGACACAAACTTATCACCACTGATACTAAATTACTCCTAACTCCTATTCATGTATTTCATTCTGCAAGGATTGGGAAAATAATGCTCTCTTGCAATTTACCAACCGGGGGGTGGGGGTTTGTTTACTCTCTTCCAAACGTCATGATCCTTCTTACGCACCATAACTTTGCAATTTGGAAGTGTTTGCTTGGCATGGCACCGTCATGATCCTACTTGCAAAACATAACTTTGTATTTTGGAAGTACTTGTTTGGCACCATGGAAGCAAAACCCCACCAGCTAGTGCGCTACATATGAAGACCACCATGTAAATCTAGACAAGGTTTTCATTCATCTGGAATATGTTTTAGAAATTACTTCAATTAGAACATAATTGAGAATGATTAGGTTGACTGGGTGGTTGAAGGGGAGTTTGAATCTTTTTCACTAACAAAAATTAATAAATTAACATGATAAAAAATAATAATTGAAAATGATTAATTTTCTAAGAAATATTGTTTATTTTATTTTTTACTTATTTTTCTAAATTGTGAAATTAAACATGTTAAGTTAGAACTTATTTCACTACCTTATATAAATTTGGTTGACTAATATAAAAGTAATTGATAAATTAATTTTTTCCACTAATATAGTAATATATAGCATTTTTCACTTTGAAATAGTATTTAAACTTGTAGGTTATAATTTACTCTTAATAAAATTTCTTATTTAATGTCTCCTTTAACTACATTATTTATTTTAGTTAGTTTTAATTTTTAATTTAATACTTAAAAGAATAATAAAAATTCAAAATTTATTACATCTAAAACTATAATTATCTAAAAACATTTTCATATCTCTTCCTCTGAGTGTATTTGGTTGAAAAAATAAAAAAAAATATTTAAAGTAAATTAAATTAGAATGTAAAAAATTGTAGAATCTGCCCTATTTCTACTGTATTTCTCTCGTTTCTCCATCTACCATGTACACTCAAGTCAAATTAATTTTAAACTAATTCATTAGATATATTTTTTGTTCAGAAATAATCATGGGAATATTAAAGACTAAAGATTCCATACATTGGCTTTGGATAGAATTAGGAAAACAAACCCCCCACCATGCTAAAATTCGTAAAACCAGAATCAAAGTTAAGTACTTGCATTGCATGGCATTATCCTTTGTCAGGATCTGTAACCAGTAACAAGTACCAGGCCAGGCCCCAACCCTTCTGCTTCTTTAACCTCACTAAGTGCCCTAACAGCTCATGCAAGCAAACACAGTGTACTGTTAATTTTTATAGCATTCTGTAGATTAGACCCACCACTGCGTCTATTATTAATTACCTTTTTTTATATATATTCTCTGGATACTCTTTGTATCGATGTGATTATTTTTCATACATGAATTTTTGGATTATCGAAAATTATAAGAGGAAGAAGTAAAAGGACAAAAGAGATGAAACACTGAAACAGCCATACTGCCCAATCAACTCATGTGGGTTCACTTTGCTATCACTATCGCTTCCTTTCTTTCCCAGAAAGGTTCTACCCGTCTAGCACCCCTTGTCCCTATTATCATTCCCTGCCTCATCATCATTTTCTAAAAATCAATTTTCTATTTAATATTTTCTTTTTTAATCTATGCACAATAATACATTTCAAAAAAATAAAAATTACAACTAAAATCTGGCATTCTCAAATCCATGCAAGTCACTAACTCTGTTCATAGACTTTCTCATGATAGCTACTTTAGCCAACCTCTCAGCAGCTCGCCAAGCCGAAGTCGGCGTAAGCGGCTCAGCCTTCTCTTCAACGCGACTGTTTCTCTGTGTTTGCCTTTGCCTGCGCCGTTGAAGCTCGACTTGCTCGGCTTCAAGCCAGCGGAGAAACTCCTCATCCGGCTCACTTGACTGCAACAGAAGCGCGCGAGCCGAGGAGAGCAAGTGATGAGCTCCAGTGAGATCATTGTGTTCCGCTAGCCGGCTAGACTCAGCCACGGCTCGTACGGAGACGTGGAGGTTACGCAAGCGTTCGATCCTGGCGCAAGAGGATCGTACGGCGTGGGGACGCGGAACGAGCATTGCCTGCTCAACGAGATTCAAAGGCTCTCGAGTGAGGGGGTCCCGACAGGAGGATCGTACGGTCAGAATGTGGTGGGACCCAGCGGAAGCTGCAGGTACCTTCAGCTCCACTAGCAATTCTATCTCTTCTTCGACGTATAGATCGCCAAGTCGGATCCAACCCGACGATCCGAGAGAAACGGGTCGACCGGAAAATGAGTACACTCCCGCGATCTCCACGGGGCGTGATCGCGACACCACCTCTAACTGAATCCTAACGTCCTGAGCCACCACGCTCAACAAACCTCCCACGAATTTCGCGAGCGCGTCGTCGGAAAGCGCGTGGGGAGACTCTCCCAGCCGCACCGAGTGGACAGGCACTTCGAGGTGAGAAAGGCGCGTGGTGGAAACAAGCGAGGGTTTGTGGATACTGTTTCTGGCGCGCGAGTCATTGATATCGGAGAGGACTACAATGCTCGCGACGGCGTTCTTCTCACGGCGGTCCTCGAGAACTTTCGCGGCTTTTTTTACAGCGTCATTCTTCACCGGAATTCCTTCTCGTGTTTGATCAATCGCGGCGAGGGCGTCGACGATCCGACGCGCGGACCGCTGGCCTCCGCCGGTCATCCGCCGCAGCGGAAGCAGCCGCTTGGATCCGGCGGAGAATGCGACGATAGAAAGACGATCGGTTGGACGGAGCGATGAGATCACTTGCCGCATGGAGTTTTTCATGAGGCGGAGCTTGTTGCCGGACATGGCTCCGCCGACGTCGAGCACGGCAACGAGATCAATTGGAGCTCGACTCGCCGGTTTCGTCACGTGCGGCGGCTTCAGCTTCAAAACGACGACGTAACTCTCGTAGTTTCGGTTGGCGGCGACAATGGCCACCTCCGGCATCAACGATAGCTCGAGGTTCCTCCTAATTACCGGCGAGGACGGTAAATTGGAAAGTGGATTGACATTAAAGCCCTTAAACTCCGTGTTAATGTTATCATCTCCATCTTCGTCTTCGTTTTCGGACTCGGGAATAGGATTGAAGCGAGAGAGTGAAGTTGGAGACATTAGAGGCTCGTCGTCGTTGTAGACCTTGAATCCTCTCTTGTCACACTTCTCGTTGTTGTGGTTGATGGAGAGCACCGGAAGCTCCTTCCAGCTAGTGTTGCACACGGGGCACGTGACGATCGGGTGCTTCTTCACTATGCAAGGGAAGTGAAACGTGTGAGAGCATTCCGCTGTGAATATTGCAGTTCCTTGCCCACTCCTCACGCTCTGCATACAGATTCCACATCGACTCTGCACACACCAAAAAGAAAAAAGAAAATAGCCATTAAAATTCAACCATTATAAAGTGATTGATAGGCATAAACACAAGCATAACATAATTTGGTGGGTTTAGGAAACTAGTAAAGAATCAAAGTTTATAACTATTAATTTCTTTGGCTGCTTACTTTGGATAGGCGTAGGGTGGATTTGAGAAGTGAGAAGCTGGAAGGTGACTTGGGGGATGAGGGATTGGAGTTATGGAACAACCTTGGAGTTTTTGTTTTGCATTGAAGTTTTGGGCTGTTTGGGACAGAGCATGTGGTTCGACATCGAAGGCTAGGGGTTGATGAAGGCTGAGACTCGCACCGGGGTGTTGATGGGTTGGAGAAAAATCCAAATTTGGAACTGATTTTGGGACTGTGATTATTGGTGGTGGTGGTGGTGTTCTCGCAATGCTGTTGTTGTTTTTTCTCTGTTAAAACTTTGGGTTCTCTGTCTTTGGGGATGGATGTGCAGAACGCTCTTCTCCACCCAGTAACCATTCTCACACTCTTCTGGATATCACTTTAGGAGTATGGGTGATGGTTTGTGGGTTTTAGAGGACAAACGAAACGCTTTTGAGCATGAAAGTCGACTACAAAGGGGAAAGGGGGAGGAGGAGAAGAAGAAATGGATTAGATTGAGAGACCCTTTTGATGTTCCTCTTTTCATTCTTTCTATTATTTCCATTCCCCACCATGTAGTATTTATCTATGTCTTGACCTATGCGTGAATTTCTAATTTTCAGTTTCGGAAGTCCAAAAAGAGCACCTCAATGGGAAAAAAAGCCTTAGCTGTTGCTTCCAAATTGAACACAGTCCAAAAGGGGTGTATATAATAATATCATAAGCACGTTAAATCCTAGAAAGACACAAGGGTTTTGACGATAGTTGGGAATATTATTATCCGGGTAAAAAAGGTGGGAAAAAAAAATTGTGTGTGTGGGGTGTCTTGGGATTAACATGGGCTAAGTAACTGGCAAGTGGAGGTTGCTAACTACAGTAACAAGTCAACGCTCTCCCTCCTTGGAATTGTGCAAATACTGTCTCATTCCCACGTTATGGTCACCGACCCATGCAACAGTGTGAGGTCGAGAACCGTCACCATCTCTGCCTTTGCACGCACAGACCTTCATTCATGGTTTACTCTGATTCATCCCTTTCGCCTTAATCTTCGTCAGTTTTCCCTTTTCCCATAAAGCAAAAATCCACCTTGAAGATATTCATTCTCTAACTTTCTCCTTTTATTTATTTATTTATTATTATTCAAAATTCAAACTTTATAAATTTATTTATTTGGTTGGTTGAAATGTGCATGAAATGAATTACTACTACTACTGACGAGTTTCAATGAGCCGTATGTATGTAATGTAAGTACTGTGATTCGGCATTAAGTAGCTGAGCCAACTTTTGATACCTATAATCTGGTTCGTCCTTAGTGGGCTCCATTTCGTTGGCGATTGATATTAATGATGTGGGAAATTGTGATGTTCAGGACATAGACCAGTCCTTCTCCATGGAAGGGTAAATTCGTCATTCCCTCCCTGCTCCTCATTAATTACCATAACAATAAATTATTAATTTAACGGCCATTGGTTGGGTGTCTGATTTTTTTCTTTTTTTAATCTTCATCGATCCCAAGAAAATGCTCAAGCTAAACACTGTAGTAATTGACCCACCACCAACGTTATTAGTACCTCTTTTTTTTTATATATTAAAGAAAACTTTTTGTTTTGGTTCGTACATTAGAGACTTGAACTCTTCTTTTACATCAACGTTAATGGGTTTGGTAACTTGGGTTATTCATGAGGATACTTATCAACTAGTCTCGTTAGAACCCCTTATGGCACAAATTTGTTTTAGACACGTTATTGTCGACATTTGCCAATTGGGGCATGCCTTAATGACACCTAACTATATACTCATAAACCTCTCACCTCTTCGTTTATTGAGACTTGTAGATAAAGATCAAACTGTCCTCCGAAGAAGTAAATATTAGCTGCCAAAACAAGGGGTAATTGATTGTAAGTGAGATCAAGGTTGTCAAGCATTTATTTGAAACTCTCCATTGATGATGTAGTATTTGGCAGTGACTAAACAGAACTTGTGATTTGACCTGATGGCTGATAGGAAACGGAACAAAATCGTTCCCATTCCACCTTCAAACGTAGGTGCCCAAAATGGTGTATAATGATGTAATATTTTTTAATCAATTATTTATCTTAAGAATAATAGTTAAAGAAATAAAAGTAAAGATATATATTTAATATTATTAATTCTTTTGCTGACAAAAAAAATATTATTAATATAGTACTTTTATAGTAAATTTAATAAACAAGTTATTTATAAAAAGTCTTGATACTTATTCTTATAATAGTAAATAGTAAATAACATAATTCAAAATTACTACGAACTATTGGCAGTCAAAAGTCATTGATATTACGAAAATTGTCCGTAATTTATTGTTTCTTCCGTCTCGTAACAATTACTATCATCCTAGATTTTTTTATAAGACTAAAGAAAATTAAAAAAATAAAATAATAGCTTTATAAAATAAATCTTATCAATAATAATTTATATATAACTTTTTTTGTTCATGGTTAATATTTTAAGAGATATAAGTAGAAAAAATAAATAAATTTTTCACTTTTAATTTGAGCATTTTAAATAGGCACAAAGCGAGCAATTATTACAATATAGAATTAAAATAATTATTATGTTGAGACTTATTTTTTTCATACGAAAATTATTATAAGAAACAGTACTTTTTATATAATTGCAGGGTAGCTTTTGGAATCAAGTACGTACGTCAATACTCTTACCATAATATACTTTTACCATAATTTTTAATGATTTTTTTTACTCTTAGTCTCTTACCATTAAGGATAACCAAACTCATGATTACTATAAGAAAGTTCATAATTACAAACAGGTAAAAACTGTCAATAATTGCAAAAAAATCGTCAGTAGTGTACAATTTTTAGTGATGTATTAAAGTTCGCGTAACTGTTAAAAGTAAGCACGTTATTTTTTCTCAGTGGCTTATAAATTGAAGCTAACATTATCAATGGCTTAATTATCAGTAATTACTAATTACCGATATCCACGATTGGATAGTCGATAAATGCATGATAAAAATTCCATGACTTTTGTGGATGACTTTACCAGTATTGGCAGTTTCATCGTCAGGAATGGTTTGTGTTTTTCTAAATAACTATCAATTTTGGTTTTAATTTTTTTTATTTAAATAATATAGATAAAATTATATAAAAAATATAGATAAAAAATTATAATATATAAATAATAATTATTATTATTATATTTAACAATTACAATTTACAAATAAAATAATAAAAAAATTTAAATACCTAAATCTTCAACATAATCTTAATCAAAATGGTTATCATTAATTGTAACCTTTATGAGGCTATGGTAATAATGATGGTTGTTCCATTTTATATGTGAACTTTCTCTGCGTACTAATCATAACATAATTATTTTAGTTTAATAATAGTTTTAAATTTGAATTCTAACTTTTAGATATAGAATTATGTTAACATTTTAAAGAAAAACTTTATCTCTCTTAATGGTCTATCCAAGTCAAGCAAAATTTTTATTTCTAACTTTTAAGTATAGAATTATATTAAATACTTTAAATAAAAACTTTATCTCTTTTAATGATCTATCCAAATTAAGCAAAATTGTCTTTCTTAAAAGATGTGTTCAGACAAAAAAAAGTTGAAAAAAAACTAAAACTCTTGATAGAAGTGAGAGACTCTAAGATACAGTAACTAGCACTGAAGTTAACAATATCATATATATGTCCTTTCATCTTTCCATTGATCACATTTGCTCACACCTTCAAGTATCTAAAGAGATCTCTATCACGTATATATATTTGTTAGAGACCGAAACAATCTCACCTTAAAATGTTCCTATATATTAACGAAAATTAAATTAAATTAATTATATATGTTTTAAGGTTACCCTAATATTATTTGGCGAGAGGGTTCATCTATAAACTCTTCTGAACCTTTTCATCTCATGTGAGTAGTTAAGCATGTTTCATTGATGAAAGCATTTTTTTCAATTGGTTCGTATAAAGATAAAGTTATTATGTGTTTGTTTCCACGTTTACACATGGTTTTTTTATGTAAAAGATCGATTTTGACATGGTTTTTTAATGATATGTGTGTATATTTGATGGATTTCCAAACACCCACTTATATATATATATATATATATATATATATATATATATATATATATATTTATAAACTAAGTAGGTTTAAAAGAATTTGATATATACATAAGAAGTGCATGCTTGACAACATTCATGAATGGAACCCCCTCCCCCCTCCAATATGAAAAAACTTACCCTCTTTTTTATGCCTAATTCCTCTGTGCATGCTGTGACACCTTATTAAAAATAAGTGTCCCACAATAACAACAAATGTTTTTTTACGTGAGTCTAGCTAGCTATCCAATTAGGGCGTTGTCCCTTCTGTTTTGTTTTGATCAGCCAAATATGAAAATGTATTAGAAAGAGGGTACCAGAAGTACCTTAAAAACATTACAACTGAAAGCAAAAGCTTCACAGTAGGCATCCAATTTGTAGGGCGTTATCCCTTACAAATTCTGGTAAGCATAATGGATAGGTGTCGTCACTGTCGTGAACCCTTGTGGTTGAAGATTCTTGATTTTTCATTCTCCTCCAACCATGTTACATAACACTAAATTAAAAAGTCACTGCATGCAGTATATAACAATAAAGCTAAGAAAAAAAAGGTAAATGATGAATTTAAAATATATCCGGTTTACCATTTTTTTTCTTCAACCATCATAATTAAGGTTGATCCTTTGAATTGACTATGGAACTAATCTTTGATTTGTGGTTTAGTTACACTTAAAATTTTCTGTTTATACTCAAGAGTATCTTCTATAGGAAATATCAAACTCAGATCCTCTCTCTCGTAAATTCAACGTGTATTGCTTACACATCCATCTGCTTATCAAGTTTACCGTAAAGATGTTAAATCATTTTTAAGTACATCCATAGAGGTTTCACTCTAAGATGAATATTGTTCCTGAAATTGAGAGCAAATAATTGCAATCGTGAACTAGGATGCCTTAGTTGTGAGAAAAAAAATTAAAAAATGAAGTTAATAAAACCAAATAATTTAATTAATTAATTAAAATAATTTTAAAAAATAAGCTAATAATTCTTACCCTCAGCTAGCAAGAACAATGATAAGATGATCATCTTCAGTCATTTAAATTTTTGGGGAGTCCAGTCAACACTAAGACACTCGACTGACTTGAGCATAGCCCTAAGGTAATTCATATATAAGGTGTGGGTGTTCCAACTTTGAAATGTTTTGAGAGTCCTTGACATACATGACATTAGTAGACATAAAGACCCTTTGCATCAAGCATCAAGAACACTATTGAATACAGGTAAAAATAACTTATATAAGAGTCTTTTTAGTGAATCTTAAAAGATTCCTCAACTCAACAAGAATTTGAGTATGAGATCTGTTTTTGGTCAAATTCTATTGAGTACAAAACGACCGAAAGAAAAGTAAAAAAGTGTTATAAAAACACACGATTATTGAAAAATGAGCATCTGGTGAGATTATATTATTTTTATTAGTGGGAATTTAAATTTACTATATAAACATAACAGTAACAATTTTTTATTTAACCAATAATTTAACTACTGCAAAACAGCAAAACTATATATGTTCACAATCCGAAAAATAATACACAAAACCAAAATATCTTAATGTAGATGGAGAAGTACAGTGCTCAACCAAATAAAATATACATGAATTTTCATTTATGAAATAAGTTGATTGCATGTGCCATTCTAGTTTTGTAATATAAAACAAAATTCCAATATTTATACGAAAAAAATGATACAAAAAATAAATCAAAACGCTGTGTGATAAAACTTGATTAAAAGTAGTTTCTACTAAAATAAAAAATAACTGAGCCGTGAAATGTTGACATTTCACCAATACGGTAATGGCGAAGTATGAAAGGCTCAGCCGTTCAGGTGCTAAACACATTTTAAGGAAATGCAGACTTTCTTATGATCATGAAAAAGCCAGGTCTAAGGGTGCAGGTTTCCCTGTAAAGTTCTCATTATCATCATCATAAAGTTTTCTTTATTTAAAAAATAAAACATACAATTTAAGTCATTTCTCTTTCTTTAATTCTCATCTTTATTTTTTTTATCTAAGATATCCTCGGTTGAAAATTAAAAATTAATTTATACTAAAATATATTTAAGATATTAATATTTTTAATAAATATTTTTCTATACACACAAATAAAAAATTATATTTATAATCACAAATTTAAGAAATAAATTTATCTATGAATGGTATCATACTATATTCGTTGTCATCTTTACCTTCTACACAGTTCTGCAACATGATGTCTAATCTAAATGGTGTAGGTGTAGCTAGCTAATTAGTTATAGGTATACATGAGTTGGCTCACCACCTCCCATTTCTCTGTTTTGCCTCTGCAAGCTATTACATTGTTATTTGTATCCTTCCAGTAGTTAAATGTTAATACAACGATTTGATTGATAATTGATTTCTCATGTCTAGTGTCGATGGTGGGATTCGATTATTCATAACTAACAAAGTTCAAGTCCTTTTTATTTATTATTTATAAATAGGAAATCTAAAATTAACGTATTAGCAAATTAAGCACACACATAACTATTTCTTGCCATATTATATAAAAATGAAACAAAATATGAAAGCCTATCTGCTACTTGTGGTACGTAGGCCAATAAGACCTTCCAAGCTGTTTCCTTCTTTTTTTCTTCTGTGGCCTGAATTTGCCCTAGTTTATGAAAAAACTTGATCTTATTATTTAAATCCTCTAAATGGAGGAACAAATGGAATCATATGAAGTAGAATTTTCTTAAAATAGAGAAAATGTTAAATCAACCGACGACTTATTTTGCTGAACCAAACCTAAATAGTTGAGTTATCCATTCGACTGCGTGTTGATTTGTGGGTCTGTCTGGATGAACAGAGGGCATGCATATCGGATTGGTGGAAAAGGATATTTTGAAAGAAGCTTATTTATAAGATGATTAGTTGGCTCTATATTTACTTTTTTCTTTTAATTTTAAAAGAATATCAATTTAAAGAATATTTTCATTTAATTTATTAAAACTTATGAATTGATTTTCCTTCACTACTCACACGGGTATGTAATCTCAATAGCAGGTTATGCTGACCTTTTTTAATGATTAAAAGTTATTTTAAAGTTAATACTCAAAATACAAAAATTACAAATAAAGTGAAAATTTGATTGGTAATTTAACACCTTTTAAAGAAAAAAAAGTTATTTAGTAAAAACATTTAATTTTCTATTAAAAACAAATTAAAACCCCACAATAAATAAATATAATTTTAAATCAACTAAAATAAGTGAGAACTATCTAATAGGAAAGTGAGTGAAGTACTATCATTGAATAAAAAAGAATTAATTAAAATTTATTTATATTTTAATTCAATAAAAAATTGTTTATATTTCAGTCTCTGGAGGTATTTTATTTCCAAAAATTGTTTTTTTCTATCCACTTATTAAACTTTCTTTTCAATTAAATAAACATATACTATCATAATTATTTTTTTTACTTTCTCTTTTCTTTCATTTCATCCCCCACACACAAAAAAAAAAAAAAAAAACTGAACCGAGATTCAAATTATTGGACGCTGAGAATGTGTTTTACTTTCACAAGTATCGAAGAAGCATTGCAGCAGTTGTATTTGACGCCGTTAGTGGAGTATACGTACCATTCATAAATGCACACATAAAGCCTAAAGGACGGTGTCAGTTAGTCAACTCTCTCGTTGTTTTGCGAACTCACCTGTCAACATTAAGTCCGTACATTAGTCACATCACCCTGCAGTCAATTTTACTTCTCAATAAATTACACAAAATATATTGATGTACATATTTTTCTTAAATATATTTTTGATTTATGTAAATTAACGTTTTTTTTATTTTAGACTTACATAAATTTATTTTTTAATTTTGGTTTCTGTAGTTTTTTTTAGTTTTCTTTTTATTTCTCTTGTCATCACCACATTATTGTGACATATTTATTAATTTTATTAATAATTAATTTTCATTAAAAAATTTTACTAATCATTTTTAGTATGAATTCTTTTAATTCATAAGATTTGAATTCGATATCTTATTTAAGATAATCGAATCCAGAATTACTTGAATCAACGACTTACTTATTTTTTTTTTATCATTTTTAATCTTTGTAACTTTGTATTTTTTGATTTTTAATTCTTTTATGATTCTAATTTTTTCATTTATAATTCTCATAAATTTGTATTCATA